>PITA01009646.1:0-41214 GCA_004023965.1 Spilogale gracilis | reverse complement strand
GATATTGGAGTGGTATGACCACAAGGAATGCCAGCAGCCACTAGAAGCTGCAAGGGGTAGACTCCAGGATGAGAAATCATCCTGCTGATCTGATTTGATTTTGGACTTCTGGCTTCTAGAACTGTGATTGAATAAACTTCTGTTGTTAAGCCAACTGGTTTGTGGTAATTTTGTTACAGCATCCAAGGGAAACTAATACAGTCACATAAATCAGAGTGCCAAGGGGCAAGTTGGCTAAATGTCATGACTTCTATAACAATGAAGCCCAAGTGCTACCATTTGGACCCAATCTAACTCAGTGCTGCTGTTGAATAGGTTCTGAGTAATTTAAAGAATCTAAGGACCATCACCAACATAATGGTGATGAAACAATCATTCCTTCTCCTGAGCACAAACAGGGTGACAGGCACTGCTCTACGTACTTTACATCCTCTGATAGCATCCTCCAAGCTACCTTGGAGAGCCACGAAGTCTTATTTCATTTTACAGATAAGGTGACTTTAGAAGTTAAGAAACTTAACAAGTCGGTGACAAAACTAGCAGGATCTATCAGGCTCCAAATCTCACGACTTTACTTTAACTTGACAACCTAGGGGATGGGCTATAGATGTTGGCAAAATAAAACTGGGGGAAATGCTAAGGCAAGGTCCATTCCCAGTGGGCATTCCTCAAGGGATTATCCTCATGTGAGTCTGCTTAAAATCAAAGTAAGCTATTATCTAAGAGAGGGCCAAGACATTGCCAATGTGAGTGCCATCATATTTCGGCAGTAAGGCATATATACCTACATAGGTCATCCAATGGTCATAGCATCTCTTCAGGGTAGGCAGCACAGATCCTTCATTGAGATGAGTCAGTATCATTAGGTCTTCAATCATTTCAAACTTTAGGGGAATTCATCCATGGGACTTCATCCTCGTTGACACTCAGACTCTGCAGAGAGGAGAAAAATAGAATATGTATTTCCCTATTTTATGTTCTTTCACTTTGCCATGCATTGGAAAGAATCTTCACAGATTCAAGAAAAAGAGGCCTCATGAAATGATGGGACTAGAAGTCTAACCAACCCTAATGAAAGAGACAGGTGTTTCTCCTGCTCATGATCATGCCTTGCCTGAATAGGAAATTTTAAAAAGTCTTTCTTGAATCAAAATATTCTCTCTTGCAGAGCTCTAGTCCTGAGGCTCCTCACTGACTCTTGTTGCCTCTGAGGGCACACACATCATACTGCATACGATTTGGTGACTCTCTTGCTGCTTAGAAGGTTTAGAAGAAGGAATCTGGAGTGAAGGATCAAGGAGGTAGATAAATCCTTCCAGACTTTGTTCAAGACCTATCCTCTTCCTCAATTCTTCCCCAACTCCTTTAGCATATTTTTGAAAAATCTTTTACCGTATAAACAACTTGTACTGTCTTGACAGAAGTTTCTGTGTGTGTTTCAATAATTAACAATGTCAGACTATTTCTTAGCTCAATTATAAATACCTGAAGGAGTTCTCATGGTGTTTTCTTTTCTATTTACTAAAGCATCTATTATAATGTGATAGACATGGTAGGTACTCAATAAATATTGATCTCTTGATTAATATGGATACCAAATAGTTGTTTAGAGTTGTTCTCCAAGTTTCCTAACACCATTTCCCATAGACCTTTTCCTTGTTTAATAAATATTGGTATCAACCGATGGCTCCATTTAATTCCAGTTAGTGGGATGAAACCAAGACTCTTTCTTTCTTTCTTTCTTTCTTTCTTTCTTTCTTTCTTTCTTTCTTTCTCTCTCTTTCTTTCTTTCTCTCTTTCTTTCTTTCCCCTTATTTATTTATTTATTTATTTATGTATGTATGTATGTTGAGAGAGAGAGGGAGTGGGGCAGAGGGAGAGAATCCTAACAGGCTCCACAGCTAGTATGGAGCTTGTGGCAGGAATCGATCTCACAACCCTGAGATCATGACCTGAGCTGAAATCAAGAGCCAGATGTTTAACCGACTGAGCCACCCAGGTGTTCCTGTATTCTCCATATCCTTGATCAGATTCCTATCCACAATCTGTTCTGTCATTGCTCCAACAGTAATCACTTTTCTTTTAAGTCCCTTTAATTTCTACATATCAAGGACTCCTTTTATGTAGAACTTAATGAGGTATCTTACATCTTTAAATACCTCCCCTTAGCTCTGAATACTTGCTTCCATAAGCATTACCTGATACCCACAGGCTTCATTGTCTCTGTTAACATTTCAAAGAGACTGTTCACTTGGTGATTGAAAGTGTTGTTACTTCTGGGGTGCCTGAGTGGCTCAATTCTTAAGAGTCTATCTTCAGTTCAGGTCATAAATCCAGAGAGTCCTGGGATGGAGCCCCTGATCGAGCCCCACATTGAGCCCCGCCTCAGGCTCCCTGCTTGGCGGGAAGCCTGCTTCTCCCTCTCTCACTCCCCCTGCTTGTGCTCCCTCTTTAGTTGTGTTTCTCTGTCAAATAAATAAATAAAATCTAAAAAAAAAATGTTGTTACATCTAACATCAGGAGGAGGAAGCCTGGAGCTAGGGAGATCCAGGATAAGGCTAGGGAAATGGGACCATCATTATATGGTATACGATTTGGTAACTCTCTTGCTGCTTAGAAGGTTTAGAAGAACAAAGAACAAAGCAAACCCTTTTGGACTCTTCTTTCTACATCATTAACTTATGGCTTTCATGCTTTTCTATGATTTCTTTTGAAAATCATAATTATAACCACAATACATTTAAAATCACCTTAAATACTGTTGAAAACACAGCAGTTTTGGAACATGTGCTCAGACCAGAAAGTCTCTCATTTGGAGACCTGATAAAATAGGGTTGGATTCCATTAAGAAAGTGAAAAGATAGGACACCTGGGTGACTCAGTCAATTAAGCATCTGCTTTCAGCTCAAGTCATGATCTCAGGGTCCTGGGATTGAGCCCCGCATGTCAGACTCCCTTCCCGGTGTGGAATCTGCTTCTCACTCTCCCTCTCCCTCTGCTCCTGCCCCTGGCTCGCGCTCGTTCTCTAGCATGCACTTTCCCTCTTTCTCTCTCAAATAAATAAAATCTTACTACACAAAAAGATAGTGAAAAGACAACACTGGGAGAAAATCTTTGCAGATCATATATCTGATAAGGGACTTATATCAAGAATATATTAAGAACTTTTAAAATACAACAAACCAATAAGCCAATTAAAAAACAGGCAAAGAATTTGATTAGACATTTTCCAAAGATATACAAATGGTCAATAAGCACTTGAAAAGATGCTCTATATCATTAGTCATTAGGAAAATACAAATAAAAATCACATTAAAATACCACTTTACCCCCACTAGAATGGCTATGATCTAAAAGACAATAATACTCATTGGTGAGGATATAGAGAAATTACAACTGTTATATATTGCTGACAGGAATATAAAATGATGCAGCCATTTTGGAATACATTTTGGCAGTTCCTCGTAATGCCAGGCACAGAAGTTACCGTAGGACCCAGCAGTTCTACTAGGTATGTACCCAAGAGAAGTTATACACCCACACAAAAACTTACACATGCATTTCATGTGGGCATTATTCCTAATAGCCAAAAGACATAAACATGAGAGACACCCAAATGTCTCCCAACAAATGTGGTGCATCCAATACCATGGAATATTATTTGGTTATACAAAGCAATAAATTACTGATACATGCTACAATGTGAATGAACCCCAAAACATTATACTAAGTGAAAGAAGCCAGACACATAAGATTATATGTCGTATGATTCCATTTATCTGAATTGCCAGAATAGGGAAATCTATAGAGAAATAACCTAGGCCAGAGGGGAGAGAAGGGAATGACTGCTAATGAGTACAAGATTTCTTCTTGGGATAGTGAAAATATTCTAAAAATTAAATGGGAGTGATGGTTGTATAATTCTTTAAATATACTAAAAACTATAAATATGGCCACTTTTAGACAAACAGGCTTGAGCAATGGACTATAGAAAGGGCCCACAGTGACCACGTGGCCGAATATAGACCGGCCCACCAGGGGACCCACCTCAAGATATCCATAGCACCTAATTAACCAATGGGCTATTTAACAAGGTATAATTATCAAAACAGGGAGCATATGTCCCCATACCTCCTCACCTTCCCTTTAAAAACAGTCCCCACCCCCTGCCTCTGCAGACAGCCTCGCTTCTGTCTTGCCCGCTGCTCTCTTGCTTTGTAGTCAGTAAAGTTCTGCCTCCTTTGCTCTGCATCTAGTGAATTCTTGTCACCACCATAGCACCTGCTTCTTCTACCTGATCATTGCCCCACATTTGGGGTCCCCCACCCAGTCAGACAGACACCACATTCAAACACCATAAAAATTATGGAATTGCGCACTTTAAAGAGGTGAAGTATATGGTATGTAAATATAGCTCAATAACATTATTTATAAAAGTTGGCATAAACAATGATGTAAAAGAGACATTAACATCTGCTTTCTTTTTTTAATAAGAGGTTGTCCCAAGGCTAACTTTAGGGCCCATCTATTTCCTTATTAGGACATTCTGAATTTGTTCTTGCCTACCTACATAAGTTCCTGCTGATAAGGCCCAAGTTCTTCTCTTAATTCCACTAGTTACATAAAATCTACCTAATTGGGGATTTTTTTTATGTCCAGATACTGTCAAAGAGGCATATTAAAGACTGTAAGTGGTAATTCATAAGTGGCCTCCAGAGCTTTACAACTCAAATGACAATGTTTTAGGTTATAAATTGTCCAAATACAAAAATATGGGTGTGAAAAAGACAAAGCTTCTTGGTAATGATTCTGTTTACTCCGGAGCTGAGGCACAACTGGAGAGCGATTAGAGACATGAATATGGGCAGGGAATCATTTATAAAATCTACCACTGTTCATCAAAGTCAGGCCAGAAATAAGGCCCAGCTCAGCACCACAGGACTGGCAGGCAACCTGAGGTCAGTGATTTAGGGGAGGGTCCTGCTTCCCTAGGTGCCCAGGTGACAGGGAGAAGGGGTGTCCAACCATTCCAGCTTTACTTCACGTGCCCCCTCCAAGATCCCTTACAGACTAGCTTACACTCCACACCTGCCTAAACCTTTTTTTTTTTTACACTTAATTTTTTTCCTTTAATTTCCTCCATGAAAACTGGGCTTAAAGTACTCCGTCACTGAGAGTCTTTTGCAGATCTTCGAATGTGTAATATCAAGTCATTGCCAATGTAACTGGATATGTGGTATGGAAAGGAAATATATCCCTCTTATGACTTGGCAGTGGTAAGAAATTATATATTTTTAAAAGCCACTAATATTTGGGGAATTCAAAGGTCAAGATTTGTCAAGAGATTAGGACAATTAGGATTAAGAAATGTGGATTTCTTTCCAGGTCTATTTGGGTAAGCTTCTTCTTTTTTTTTTTAATGTTACTAAATTTTTTTTTCCCAGTGTTCCAAGATTCATTCCCCATTCCCCACACCCAGTGCTCCACGCTTTAGGTGTCCCCAGTACCCACCACCAGGCTCTCCCATCCCTCCACCCCCCTCCCTCCAAGTCCCTCAGTTTGTTTCTGTGTCCAAAGTCTCTGTTGTTTCGTTTCCCTCCCTAGATGTGACCTCCTAATTCTGAAACATTGTGGCTTTCCCCATGACCTTCATCTCTTTCTCTAACATTAGCATTACTGACATTCCCTCACCTCTTGGCTTTTCTGACACTGTGCTATTCTTAGTCAAATTATCCCTCTTTTTTCTTTTTGTTAAGATTTATTTATCTGAGAAAGAGAGAACATGAGGAGGGGGAGGGCCAGAGAGAGGGGGAGAGAATCTCAAGCAGACTCTCCACTGAGTACAGAACCTAGGGCTTTATCCCATAACCCTGAGATCATGATCTGAGCTGAAATCAAGAATCCAATGCTTAACCGACTGAGCTCAAGGTGTCCCAAATTATCCTTCCTTCTTAATCCAAATACAACTTGCTTCAGAGTCCTTTAGGTCATTATTCACTGCAAGGGGCACTTTTTAAAAAAACAACAGAACTTGAAATGTTGATAAGAGAAGTAGAAATTCTGAGTTCTAGAGTCAATGATCTTTACCACTGATAACTGTTTTACTCTGATTTACTCAGTGTCATTTAATCTTTGATAGGAAGTGGAGGAGCTTCTCAAAGATGTGTGACAGTTGCCAAAAGTATATCTATCAGTGTATCCCCTACCCCAGGTTTTTAATTAAACTATCAGAGAAAGGACATAGTTAATTATTTGATTAAACAGAGAATGTAGTTATCCCAGAGAGGAAATAAAGATTCCTTTCCCTTTCCATCTGTTGTCTCGACGATTACTTTGCCATCATTTCCACTCCCTTTAACCTCGGCCTTAACATACATGTGTTTGCCATCATGAATCCAGCATTTCTTCTCTGTGAAGCCAATGAGGATTATAACCATGGAACTTGTACAAAATATGCACTGGACCCTTTCATACTGATGGATACGATCTCCTTCCTGTTAATTCTGCCTGCTGACTTGGAGTCACCAATAGAGGAAACCGCAGCATTAGATAAAATTGCAAAAGCTCATCCCAAAGATGACACGCTGACTCGGTAGGAATGATAAACCTTTGAGTCAGCAGAGGCTGGGAACATTGCAGACCATTTTGCTACCAGAAGTTGCTGGCCAGCACCTTACAAGCAACTCTCCCCACCTCCAACACTCACCTCCCACTCACAGTACTAGGTCCTGGGTGGTTGTCCTGGTGCCTCACCCCCTGCCCCCAGCTCCCCTCCAGAATACTTCACTCGGAAAGGTCTAATTACAATTAAGTGAAAATTAGGTTAGTGGTCATGTCTGTCTTTCAGAGTTTCTTTAGACCTCAGTTTTAATTTTGTAATAAAAGCCTGCTATGAGAAATATATGGTGGGATTAGGGGAGCAGGAAGAAGAGAGAGAATATCAGTTATTTTTGCCATACAGCATAACTGCTCCATATTATTCCTCCCCACACCCCCATATCATTTCTCTGTCCAGGGCCTCTGCACTTTGCCCCTAAGCAAAACAGCCCTTCACAATGTGATTAGCTGATTAGAAGCTTGAGTGAAATGAAATCTTTTAACACCTGAGACAGCTTCAATTGGCCTCACTTAGATGCTTCTCAGATTCTCTCCCACCTGAGACAGATAGGCAGGGAAGATGAATAAGAAACCTACTTTTAGGGGAGCCTGGGTGGCTCAGCTGGTTAAGCATCAGGCACTTGATTTCTTCTCAGGTCACCATCTCAGGGTCATGAGATCTGAGATCAAGCCCCCTGTTGTACTCCTGCTGGGCTTGGAGCTTGCTCAAGATTCTCTCCCTCTACCTCTGCCCCTCCCCACCCCCTCTCTCCCTCACTTAAAAGAAAAAGAAAAGACAAGACAAGACAAGACAAGAAAAGAAAAGAAAAGAAAAGGGAAGGGAAGGGAAGGAACGGGAGGAAAGGGGAGGGGAGGTGAGGGGAGGGGAGGGGAAGGCAGGGGAGGGGAGGGAAAGAGCCTACTTTTAAGGGAAAGTGAGTCTTACCAGAAGTTCATGGAAGTTCCAAGTCACAGCTCAACAAGTAGATGGAGAGGAGGGAAGGGGAGGAAGGGAGGAGGAAGAGAGGAGGGGAGGGGGGAGGATTTGGCTAGGAGAGGGACAATCTGAAACAAGGGCTAAGGATGAACCAGTGAAACCCCTGTGCAGTGATAACACAGGTGGGTAATGCCAGTTCCATCACTACCAGCCTCCCAACACAAAAATCTCAAAAGTTTGAAGGCCTCATTGGTGCTGGACAGGTTGCCCCTGGCAGATGCTCTCCCCAGAGGTATGCAATATGATTTGGGGACAGTGTGTAGTGAAGTTGGGCAATATCTGCCCTTCCTTCCACCATACTTGTCTGTGCAAAGACTTATTGCACACTACCTTCTTGCCATCCTAGTCTTTGCTGTTCCCCTAATTACAACCAATCCACAGCTAAATCTGCCAGGGAAGATTTTTGTATTCCTGTCAAATTGATTTTGCATTTGCTTCTACTTGTTGTTTGCATTTTAAATACTGATTTTGCATTATATGTATTATTTTGATCTCTTTTTACAAAAATGGATTTTGCTTTGTGTTATGTCTATGAAAAGAAGCTTGTTTTTGAAAAGTACCGATTTTGCATACATTTTGTATGTTTAAGGTAAGTAAATGCACTGTATTTTAAATCGAATGTTATCACTTGAAAGAAACATGGATATTAGCTGGCACAGATTTCCACTTTTTTTTTTTAAGAAAAAAACCTGAGAAAAGAGATTAAGAGAGTTATCTATAGTCACATAGCTAATTAATTACAGTCATTAGAATAATGACTCTAGAAATTAGATCACCCATCTCCTAAATCAGAGCTCTTCCATTACAGCATGCTACCTCTATCTTATATACTTGGTTTTTTCCTTTACTTTTTCTCTGAAGGATTAGATTCATCCTCTGCCTCAAGATTAGCCCCTTTTTATGGCCCCTGGAAATGGTAGGGGAGAATTTTTGGAAACCCTTACCTACCTAAGGCCTGTCCCTAACAGGGATGTTTTTGAAGCTCAAGAAAAGAAACTCATTTTTTAATTTTTACATGTTTTGCACTCATGAATAATTGCAGAGATGGAAATCTGTGCTTCCTCCAAGAGAAAACAACAATGGGTGTGAGTCAGGCTACTTGGATTTTAGTCCTGGCTCAGATAGTAACAAGGCCTTCATCTCTTTGGACCTCAGTTTCACCATCTGTAACCTTAGGAGGTTTTCCTAGATGATTTCATAGTTTTGGATGATTAGATATCTTTTCTAATATAAATGCAACAACAAGGACCAAAGGGCAACATGTGTGTATTGAAGAAAAAATGAAAATGTAGAGAAATATGTAAGTAAAATTAAAAAAAAAATCATCCTTGGGGCGCCCAGACAGCTCAGTCAGAAGAGCATGTGACTCTTGATCTTGGGGTTTAAGGTCAAGCCCCATGTTGGGTGTAGAGATTACTAAAAAAAAAAAAGGAAATAAAACTTAAAAAAAAAAATTGCCCACAATGGAACAACACAGAGAAAGCCGCTCTCTGAAGAATTTCTTTCCAGCTTTTTTTCTATTCTATTGATCAAGATTGGAGTAATACTATATTCAGTTTGGTGGTTATTGGAAATAGATTGTGTGTGTGTCCTAAAATAAAAATTTTTTACATTTAGCTTGAGAATGTGGCTTTGTGTTTATCTCTACCAGCACACTTCCTCCCTGACACGCAGTAATTCTCGTTTTCCTTCCCAGGCCACATAATAATGTTCGGTGTTTGATTTCTCACATTTATTGTTGCAGTGGGGCCTTCATGGAGGAAGGTAGGCAGAGCAAGTGTCATCACCCTGTTTGACTGATGAGGACACCATGGCTCAGAAAAGTGCAGTGACTTGCTTGAATTATAATCGCACTGCTGGAGAAGATCCGGGTCAGGGAATTTGAACCCAAGACTCTTTGCCAAATATTCTAATCATACTGCTTCCATTTGGCCTGAGTTCAAGAAAAGCAAACTCCATTGTCTACTGGCCTAGGGGGATGACAATCTTTTCCTTACTCTTTTCATTTTTGCTGCCACTGCATTTCTATGGGGAAAACCATTTGGCCAAAGGAAAAAATAATTAATTAAAAATTATTGCTATATTTTAAGTAATTATTTACAGTGCTGATGCTACTAAATGCATCATCCAATTATCTCTAATGCTTTGGCCTCATTTTTATTTTCTCACTGGTACTATTATGATCTTGTCCTTCATTATCTGATTACCTGTGATAAGCATTTGCATGACCAGTTCTGACCTCAGGGATAGTTCTGTTATTGTATTTGATTTGATGGATGATAATTAGCTACTCTAAAATCCAATCATAGTAATGAAATCCAATGACTGGAAACTGGGAAAGGATCCAGAACTAGACTATGATGGAAATATAATGTCCTACATAACCAGCTTGAATTATAATTGGTTATATTAAGGTCTCATGTTGACTAATTCTGAGTACGAGAACAACACTCAGTCAGTATTTATGCTGTGTTGTTGAATAATTTGGGGATTAAGATATGTGGGTATCTTGATGCTAGATCACACTGTCAATCTGACTTTCCATCTCCAAGTAGCTGGAATTCAGATGCCTATGCAGCCCAGCCATGTAGAAAGAGGGGGAAATATAGCATTTATTTAGACTTTAATGTAGAACTCAGCCTTCATCTCAAGGGTAAATCCTCATTAACCTTTGTCCTTGCTTGTAACTACCAGGAAACTATTCATCAGGGTGAGCAAGTCTCCTAATTATCTCTTGTTGCATGTTAGCTGAAAGACCTCACTGACCTGGAAGACAGCCAGAGGGCAAAGGTCCAACATTAGAAAAGTCTGGAGAGGGCCAAGGACAACTTCTATTTCTCCTGTCTTCCCCAAGACTTTTCCTTTCTTCTTCTTTAAAATGGACCAACCCCACCTATAGTCAAAGCCCCAGGCCCCTGTCCACTCTATAGTATTCATCCACACTAAGTAGTTTCTGAGCAAGGCCCCTTATCTGGGCCACTCCTAGGGGTATCTATGCTGTTACTGTGCTTCCTCCAAGAGAAAACAAGTAAGAATGGCTTGGACTGGGTCTTCCCCCCCTCCCCCGCCTCCCCCCAAGCTGTCCTTCTCTTCCTTATGGACATATCCCTACTTGGGCCACTTGGCTCCTAAATTGCTCCGTCTAATGTTCACAGAGGCAAATGCATCCCAAGAAAGTAAGCTAGGTTCCAGGATGGAAGGCTCTTCTTAACCATTCAATAATCTCAGCCAACACTCAAAAGTGGTAAAATGGAGGGAAAGTAATAGCCATCTCAAGTCTTACCATCAAAGGCCACAGCCTGTAGCAGAAGCAGCTCTGCCTGGCTTCTTCTGAGGAAGGCTGCAGGCTCTCCAAGCTCTGACACATCCATCCTTCTTCAAGTAATCCACCAAAACAGGCTTAACCCTGAAAGTAAGCCACAAGGATTCACTATGTAGAAGACAGGTGTAAGAAGGAACTGGTGGAAATGGGGGCACCAGGCACTACTTCAAGACACTATTCACTAGACACAGACCAGAAAGAGTTAACTCTTTTTTTTTTTTTAAAGATTTTATTTATTTGACAGAGAGAAACACAGCCAGAGAGGGAACACAAGCAGGGGGAGTGACAGAGGGAAAAGCAGGCTTCCCACTGAGCAGGGAGCCTGATATGGGACTCAATCCCGGGTCTCCAGGATCATGACCTGAGCCGAAGGCAGTTGCTTAACTAACTGAGCCACCCAGCTGCCCCAGAGTTAAATCTTTTAACTACCTCCACCTGTCCTCTCTCTCTGCATATCTCAAGTGTATGACCAAGTTGGACTCGAGAACATCTTACTGTATCCACTAGACACAGAAGGCACTAGCATTCACAATGCTTTCATCGCAGAAAATGCTTTCAGGGGCCCACAAAAATAGTGTAATAATAATTTTGTTTAAAATCAGAATAAAACACGAGTATGATATTAATGATATATAATAATGAATCAATCCATCCTGAGTAATATTAATTAGTCTGATGCCAACACCATTGTAAAATCTGATTTTTAATATTTTTTGTGAAGGAAGAAGCTCACAAAGACAAGAGTGTCTAGGCCCATGAAAGTCATACTGCAACCCTGAACCACAGTCTTGACTTGAGCAGCTGGTAGAATGGGCCAGACTGAGAAATGTCCAGCTGTGAACACCAGAAACCTTGAGAGGAATGGAGGAAGGGTGTGCAGGGATCTAGGTGCATGTAGGGAGAGGGAGCACTGTGGCCGGAGTATGGGGACAAAAGGGCATAGTTGTTTAGTCTAATGTTCAGCATGAGAGAGTACAGGCATAAAAGTGTGAGTATCCCGCAGAGATTGGGGTCTTGGAGCCAACAGGATGTGCACCTACTGCCCAAAGGACATTTGGGAAGCAGTGGGAAGCACGGTTGGAGGTGGGAAGCAGGCTGTGTGCTGAGGGCAAAGAGCAGGTATGGGTGGAGGAGTTCATCAGCTCAGGCGAGGTGAGCATGAATCTTGAAAGGGCTGGTGGCCGAGCAAATCATCAGGTCTAAATTCATGGTGTCTTCACTCTGTACCAAACACTTGACTATTTTATCTTTGATCTTCACACTTGACATTTGACAACAAGGAGGAGAAATAGAATCTGGGCTCCCATGATCCAAAATAAGAGGTCATTCTCTCTAACTGGACAAAAGAATCTTTGGCTTTTTCCTCTCCACTCAAGGTTGCATGGCAAGAATTATGTGCCCCATTTCACAGATGAGAAGGCAGAGAAGGACTTACCAAGGTTGCTTAGCTCTGGTGCTGCTGTTGAGGACTGATCAGCAGCACCATGGCCTACCCGCCTCCAGAAGAAACTAATCACTTTCCTTTCACACCCACATGGATGACCGTGAACAAACCCAATAAAGTAATGGATTTTGCTGCACTTAATCCACTCTTTTCTTTGTGGTGATTTGGGTGTCTCCACGGGTAATACCTCTAGGATCTAAGGAGTGTGGTTTATAGCAAAGACTAGCGGTCCAGGGTGAGTCAGTTTTATCTCTGCCAGAAGAGAAACATGTGACTTGTAAGAAATCACTTAACTCCCCCTAGGTTCAGTTTCCTCCTCAACACAACACAAGGACTAATCCTAATCTATGGGGACATCTCCTGAGGTAGAGAGAAGATAAGTACGCAAGGGAAGCAATGAGCAAAAGCCCAGAAAGGGGACAGAGGGTGGTGACATGTCCCAGGAGAAAAAACAAAACCGACCTCTCCTCAGGTAAGGATTCAAACTTAGGATATGTAATGATAATAATCAGCATTGGGATAGCTAGAAGGGAGCAAGATAAAGGACAGCTTAGAAAGCTAGGCAGAGAAATTTAGAAATACACTACAGGAAACATCGCAGAAAGGGCGAGAACGTGAGGAAGCAGTATTTTAGGAAAATGTCTCTGGCAGCATATTCAGGGTGGGTTGGAACAGGGAGAAGCCATAGTCAGGGAGACAAGTTGTGAGTCCGTATCTGTGAGGAAATTGGACTGAGTTCTGCCCCCCCTCACTCTGCGTGGTTTCCTGGTGGCTTGCACTCAGTAGAAAGAGGAAGTCGGGAAGCATATTTTGGATGTAGATGATTTCCATAAGTGTGTGTGTGTGTGTGTGTGTGTGTACACTTCCTGATAAGGTACCTAAGGAACAGGTATCTATCTGGGGAGTGAAACAGGATATGGGTGGGTGAGGAGACTGTTACCTTTCACTTCCTAGCTTTCTGGTCTATTTTAATTTGTGGCGTGTGCGTGTGTTTTCATAACAACAGAGGTTTTTTTTGCGTTTTTTTTTTTTAAAGTAGTTCTTATTATAACATCCAAGAATAAAAAGATCACATCAAGACAGGGCACACAGCTGTGTAAATCTCTTTTCTAGTCTGGACCACTTAGCATACTTAATGCTGCAAGGAACAGAACATATCGGAGGAAGGACCAGAGAGGAAGACACTTGATGGACCAAGAGCACAGAGGACCTGGCAACTGTTTGGAGGCAGGAAAGTGAGCCCAGGAGTTGACACACCTGAGCAAAGGAAGGATAGAAGCCTCCTTCCCCCTTGGCCTCCTGCATCTGTTAACTCAATGCCCCAGCTGTCCTCTGGGTCCCTTCACTTTCAGGTTGCACACATGGCTTCAGAACTTTATAGAATAACATACTTATCACAGTCCTGTCATATCAACACCTGAAAATAGAAAATGAAAGAGCCCAAACTCCCAAAAGAAGTAAATTAACCTTGCTAGCAAAATAAACAGGTGTATTTTAATCATGATAGAGAAACATAGAATTAAAGGTAGCTCTTTTAGAAAGAAAAGTTAATCTACATACAGAGAGGAAATTAAATCTGAGACTCACATGTTGGCGCATTTTTGCCAAAAGATTCTGAGACTTATTGTGATCTTTATCGGCTAGTAAATATCTATAGGAAGCAGGAAAGAAAAGGTGTGTAGCTGGAGAGAAGGGGAAGAGAGCAGGCACAAAGGTTGTCTGCACATCACTGTGAATTCTTCATATTTGGGCTCCCAGAGTTTCGTCTGTCAATTTGTACTGGAAGACTGGGCTCTGGGAGTCACATAGCTATGTTCGTATGTATAGTGACCATATTCTCTATCACCCAAGGCTATATGTATATTTTTTATGCTAGGACAGAGTAATAATTTATAATAATAAATTATTAGAAAGTAAAAATAAAATATTAATTTTAATAATTAAACTTGGGCAACAGATATAATCTAAAACTGCCCCAAGCAAATAGGAACATATGGCTACCCCACTTATAAGAAAACCAAGGACTTAAGAATGACATTTGTTAATTGGCAATAATGGTATACCTTTTCAATAGCTACAAAATCCTGAGTATTTGTGGCCATTATTCCCAAGGTTCTCAGAGAATATTACTATCAGAAAGTTGGACCCAGAGAGAAGCCTTAGATACTCGTGTGTGTTATAATTCAGTTTGCTGTACAAGCAAATAATTCCTCCTATTCTGTTCTAGTGTTTATTCTTTTGGGATATGAAAGCCATGTAAACCAACATTCTCATATTTGTATTACATGGTACAGTTTCCAGTGGTAAATGTATGTCAGTTACCTAGTTAACAAGGTAAAGACAAGGAGTGCAAAGGCCTTAAATGGAAGGGAAAGTCGAGGTAAGAACTTTTCACCTTGGCCTGGGAAGATCCATGCTGATCAAAACCTAGCTTTTACTGGATGGGAAATAAGTCAATGCCTGCTTGCCATGTGAGATGTGATATGTGTCTGGGTGACCAACTGGTTGGCTAGGGACTGAAGCATTTCTAGGATGTGGAACTTTCAGTGCTCAAACCAGAAGAGTCCAAGACAAGCTGGGATAAATTGACCACCCTACTTTATGACATTTAATTATTTTAAGAATAAAATCTCTTTTTGGAAATTTATAAATAGCTTCTTGAAAATGTTTAGTTATTCTCATTCAATATGCACTTATTATCCATCTGTAATTGCCCATGCTAGGCTTAGGGGTCCAATGAGGGGCAGAATAAACACTCTCTTTGCCCTCTTAGAGTAACTGATTGGGACTGGGTCAGGTAGGGGAGGGGGGGTTTCTTCTATCTTAATTATGGCTACACTTTAAGCAATTTGTAGCGAAAAATCTTCGCACCCCAGGATGGGTGGTGCTAGTCATGCAGCAGAAGTCAGGATGTGGGAACCCAGGGGGACTGTGGCAGCCAGGACAAGGGAGCTTACATAGCCATGAGTCCCAACTTACCACTTAGCTAAAACCTTTGGTGGGTTATGTTATTCTGAACATGAGAGGCCTTTTCCTCATGCTGTTCTTCTACAGACCCTCATCGTCCTCTGCTTCGGGGGTTCCCGATGGAAGGGTTACCATCTGGGACCCTTGTTGTCCTCCAATGTAGAGCCCTAGAAGTCATCTCCATTTTCTCCTTTTCTCTCATGCCCGCATTCAATTGATCACTAAGTTCTATTGATTCTGTAATTATCAAATCTTATCCTCTTTTAGCAGAGAGTTTGGAGTGCCTGTGGAGCCCACTCTCTTCTCTGAGAAGTGCCTGCCTTCATCCAATAGGCATGGACCACAAGCTTCCACGTTTCTAAGGTGACACTGGCATCCTGGCTCACTGATTAGACCAAGTGGGAGCACCTGATCCACTCAAGGATGATTAGGGCATCTTTCCTATCTGGAATACAGATTTGGGACCAAGGTGACACTTAGTCTGTGCTTTTTGCTTGAATGGAGTGATACGAACCTGGGGATTGAGGTTGGCACTGTGGTGTGGTCACATGGTACAATATGCTTACTAATCAGCAGAGACAACAATAGAGAAGGAATCACAAGAATGAAGAGAAACAGTGATAAGGGAACAAGGAAAGAGACATTGCTTGCTTGTGTTCCAAATCGTTTTCTGGTTAACCTAGATTCAATTTCTGCCTTTGGTTTTCATAGGATCTTTCAATACCCAGCTAATAAGTTCCCATTTCTCCCCTCCTCCAACTTTAAGTTATTTTGAATTTCTGTTTTTCCCATCAAAATATCTTTAAGACATTACATCTGATTCTTTGTCCTCATACAGGTTTTTACTTCCTCTCCTAAGGCAATGTGAATATTGTATATAAATGAAAGGCAGCACAGTGCTGTGCATACTAAGACTTCAATACGTGTTAACTACTTTTATTACTATTCCACAGCATTTGCGCAGTCTTGAAATGCCGTGCTCAAGATGCAGGAGGGTTAGCTTTGCTTTCTACATTGCTTCGTGGATTTGAGATGTGCTAAACCATGATGGAGGATAGGATGACAGGGAAGTAGTGAGGACAAATCCAAAAGTGCCAGCTTTGGCTGGGTAGATGGAGGTGAGACAACAGTATCATTCATTTAAGCAGTACTCTGTCTTGGAAGATCACACTGACCCCAGTCCTGTCCCTGCTGGCCACAGTGATGCTGTTACTGGCAGTCTTCTCTTTTTCAATCGGGGCTAGACAATACATTTCTAAGGGGAGGCAACACAGGACCTCGCCTTTGAAATCCATACCACCTTGGCATTTTAGTGCCTTAAGTATAACCAGAAACTCAATTAATGCTTATTAATTGCATTGAATGAAAAGAGTTAAATCGTTCTCACGTTAGCAACCCCAACAGTTTCTCAAGTCGATGTCATCGTAATTGATTAGATTCACTTGAATTCTTCATCAAGTGAGGTTATTATGCATGTTTACTTTTGAAGCCTTCCACTGCTGGGAAACCATAATGCAAGTAATAAGAAGAAATATGATATGTCTCTAAGTAAACAAACACGGAGGCTCTCTTGACAAAGCCTCTTCCATTATTAAAATTGGAGACGAAGTGCCTGAAAATGAGAATGGATTTATCCAGATGTCAACAGAGGAAGGAAGAATTATCAAGCCCTTAAATGATTCCCAACAAGCTGGAACATGTGTCTCAAGGCAGTAAGTGAAATACATTTAGCTACAAGGCCCAGTGAACACCACAAATCTGGGGAAATGCTACAAGATGCCTTTAATTAGGGGCACCACTGGGTAAACAAATGATACTGATGTCTCCCTAATATTCATGATGCTGGTATAGTGTGTTATGTGCCTCAACTCAGCAAGGGTAACTCAGTAGAAAACTGTTAATTGCTTAGTCTTTATGCATAAATCTTCCGCCCCTTAACCAGCTAGAGTACTTGCATTTTATTTATTTATATGCAATGTAGCTTTCTATAAAAGCAGGGGTTCTAAGCAGGTTTATCTCCTTGAAAGAGAAATGTTAAAATGTTGAATTGAGTTACAAACCAAGAGTGTCACACAAATTATTGATTATTTGAGGCACTCATTTCAAAGAGTGATGATTATCATGACTACAGGTATCTGGGCAATGCCACTCACATTCCTAGATTCTATTCCCCTCCCCCTGGTCTACCCACAGCCCCCTGCCATTTGACTCTTCTTCCCATCACTCCACAGAAATTTTTCGTTTAAATGATTTCTTATAGACAAACCTTAATGCTACTTTTCAGTCCCTAATGCTAATCCCTGGTTCTGGGATACTCTTCTCTTTGTTCTCTTCCCTTGCTTTCATTAACTAATCAAAGGTCTATCCCTAATCAACTTAGTGGGTATCCATGACATGTCTCTTCAGCTCCCTCCTTCCATGGGTTCTCCTCTCCCAGCTTCCCTTCCATCCTGTCCAGGACTATCTCATCCCACTCCTTCTCTTTTTCCAATCTTGGATAAAAACTCCAGTTCTCTGCACTCAACTAGTTGCTATTCATCTGGAAAAAAATTCTGATTAAATTCTGTCATGCATTCATTTTCCAGTATGCCTTCCTAAGCTCCACGGGTTAAAGGAGCAATAGGATCTCAAGAAGCTCCTACTCTATGTAGGAGTACATACCCCCTACCTATGGAGGGCTGAGCCACCTAGATGTGTGTTAGCTCTTAAGTTCAAAATGAGAAATGCTGGGATAGAGCTATGCACAGGATAGGTCCTGGAGATGTGACCCTCTCATTTATAATTGTGTTTTAAAAATAACAGTTTGTAACTCAAAGGAGAAAATCCTAAATGTCCCTGAAATTCTACCTGTAGACTCAGTACCAACACTATCTCAACAGTTACCATTTCTGAGGGCTTGTTGTACATCAGGCACTGGGTTAATGCTTTACATGTAATAACTCTTTTAACTTCACAGCAGCTCTATAAGGGATATATATAATAACCCACATTATATAAAGACCTTGAGACTTGGAGAGGTAGCTAGCAATGTCTCTGGTATGGGATCCTGATACACGTAAGTCATCCATCACATTCACATTCAATCATTTGTCAAGTTCTGCAGACTCATTGTCTAAATATCACTCAGAACTATCCACACTAGCACCCTGATCAAAACCACTACCATTTCTCTCCTGGCTAATTGCTTTACTCTTTTAATTGTTCTCTTGGCTGCAGCCAATCCAGAGTGAGGCTGTGTACACAGGAGCACAATCATATCACTAGTTTATTTAAAACCCATGTGTTGGGGCACCTGGAAGGCTCAGTCCATTAAGCATCTGCCTTCGGCTCAGGTCATGATCCCAGGGTCTTGGGATTGAGCCCCAAGTCAGGCTCCCTGCTCAGTGGGGAGTCTGTATCTCCCTTTCCCTCTGCCCCTCACTCCACTTCCCCTCCCACTTGGGCTCTCTCTCTCAAATAAATAAATAAAATCTTTTTAAAAAATATAATAAAACCCATGTTTTAAATAAGATAAAGTCCAGCACAGTAACAGGGACTACAGAGCTATTCACCCTTTGGTCTGCCCTATGTCTCCACCTCATCTTCCTCACTCTCTTGTGCCCAGGCATGGCCTGGTTGGTGCATTACCAGTAAATGCCAAGAGCACTCTCCGACCTCTGGATATTCACACATGATATGACCTCCTCTGGCTGGAACATTCAGCCCTGTCCCTTCCCTCTGGCTAGATCATAATCACACTTTGGGTCTCCATTAAGCAATATTTTACAGGAAGGTCTCTAGTCTAGACTCTGTCTCCCTTAGATGCATTCACTTGTATCATGGAACACTTATAGAATGAACTAACATACAAATTGAACCCCTCAGTCTGATTCCTGAATTCATGCTTCTAAGCTTGATGCTGTACTGACTCCTGGTTAAGCTTCAGCTTAGAAGGGATCATGTCCTTGGTTAGAACATGTCCTTACAATAACACATCCTTGGTTAAGAAAACATCGTCCCTTCATTCTCTACCTTGGATGTGATATGAAAGGACAGTTGACCCCTGAAGAACATGGGTTTGAACTGTACAGACCCGCTCATACTCAACACTTACATTTTTTTCACCAACAAATACAGAACAATACTGTAAATGTATTTTTTCCTCCCTATGATTTTCTTAACATTTTCTTTTCTCTAGATTATTTTATTGTAAGAATATAGTATATGGGCGCCTGGGTGGCTCAGTTGGTTGGGCAACTGCCTTTGGCTCAGGTCATGATCCCGGAGATCTGGGATCGAGTCCCACATGGGGCTTCCCTGCTCAGGGGGAAGCCTGCTTCTCCCTCTCTCACTCCCCCTGCTTGTGTTCCCTCTCTGGCTGTGTTTCTCTCTGTCAAATAAATAAAAATCTTAAAAAAAAAAAGAATATAGTATATAATGCCTATGACATACAATATATGTATTAAATGACTGTTTATGTTATCTGTAATGCTTCCAGTCAAGGTAAGCTATTAGTAATTAAGTTTGGGGGGAGTCGAAGTTATATATGGATTTTTTTATTGGAGAGCAGTTGCTGTCCTTAGCCCCCATGTTGTTCAAGTGTGACCTGTATTGGTTAAGAAATCTGAATTGTATTATCCCAAGATTTTTTAATCTTTGAAATTTTAGAACTAAAAGTTCTCTAATACCAGCTCTCTCAGTGCTGGTAAGCATAAAAAGGACCAGTGAAATAAGTGACTGGACCAAGGTTACCAGTAGATCCAGTCTGAAAACAGTTTTGAGCAGGGTTTAGGAAAAAAATACTCATGATAGATCTATGAAGAGAAACCAAAGAAAATTCAGATTTGGGTTTGCATCTTCATGCTTCAGGGTTGAAGGAAAGGATACTCTGCCATAAAATACTAATAAATACCAGAGGCAGGGAGTAAACATTAGATAAAATAGAACATTGTCATGATCTAGTAAATATTCCTTAGGGATCAGTGACCCATGTTCTGCACGATAGATTAATATCTAGTTTAGAATTGCTCATGCTATTATTCCGCACAAATGAGATGCATGAAATATATTTAGTAATTCTAAAAGGTGATGTATAATATAAATACATTATTATCTATATATTCTATATCTATATATTCTCATTGTTTTTGTATTTTTATGGCTGAGAGGACCGTAACTCAGGATAATTATGAGTTTTAAGTTAGTATAGTTATAATCAACATCTTCACATGATAGATATTAAAAGACAGACTCACCTAAAATAAAATTGGAATATTATATATTCTAGTTCAATTAAATTCAACAAATACTTTTGAACACCCAATAAGAGCCAGAAATTGGCAAAATACTTGTGATCCCAGCTTCTGCTCTCAAGATTTAGCTCCAGTAAGAGACACAACTCATCAACAGATCATTTTTTTAGTACAGTAAGTGCAGTAATGGACATACATTCTCCAAGAGACTATAATGAAAATAAAACAAGTTGTGGTTAAAATTCTTACTCCAGAATGATTCCATTTTATAAAGGCATTTTTTTCTTAAACTATTTCATTTCATAAAATAGGTAACCCTGCAGAGAAAAATATCAGTAAAAATAGCCGGTTGTCTTTTGTATCTGTCATTCAATGTATTGGTGGAAAAGAGACAGAGAAAAACCCACCTTGGAAAGAAAGAAATGAGCAGACCAGTGCTGAACAAGGGTTGATACACTTTTGTCAAGGTCAATGGTGACCATCTTAGTTAATTTCACCATTGTTTCTAAATTTTCTCTGCTGGTTTTTGAGAAGTTGAACTCATGGATCTGGGTTTGACATCCAAATTGTCTCTGAGGCAAGGGTGTAAGATGCCAAAAAACTACTCCATCTCTATAACCAAACTCCACAGACTAATTTGACTCATTCTGTAAGTGCTTGCTGCATAGTAAGATTAGACAAGATTAATTAAGAGAAGCAGCATCACCCTCCTCTGGCAGCCTCAATTTTAGAGTCTTGGGCTCCAAGTCTTGGGTTTTTTGAAGAATTAAGTTAAGGGTCTCAATATTTCCAACAATGCTAAGGAAATAGTTAATAATAGTTGTCTACTCTTTATTTAGGGCATTCTGAGACTACTGAAAAGAGCACATATTAATGACTTACTATGTTCTAAGCACTCTTCTAAGCACTTTGCGTATGTGAATTCATTTAAGCCTTATAATAACCCTATATGGTAGGACTTTTAATATTCCCATTTTACAAATAAGGAAATAAATAGAGGCAGAGATGATAAGCTAGTAATTTTGGGGGACAAGATATGAGCCTAAAATTTTGGGCTTCAGAATCTATTCTTGTAACCATTATGATACATGATTATTAGCTCATAATTTGGATAATGTTCTTTAACATCTGCCCTCAAAAAGTGTAATTTAAAAGAAATTTCCTTTCTATGCAAGGAAATACATTACTATTTGTTTCTTCCAACAGCCAGAAAATTTTCTTTTGCTGCAGTCTCCAGGTGAAGCAAACAGCTAACCTACTGCTGTAAAAAGGGAAAGAGTCAGACAATGCCTTTGGCTTTGAATCACTTTTCCAGGACTTGAAAGCCTTTTGCAAAACTTGAAAATGTCTCCCTGGAGCAAGGGACTTTCTGAACTATGTTTAAAATAACTTGGGAAGAGATATAAAAAAGTGGAACTCTTTCGGGTTATAAGAAACAGCTCATGCGATCAGTTCTCAGTACTGATGGGCCAGCTCTGCATAACCCTTACCCCAAACCAATTAATTTATCATTTCCCACTGGGGAAAAAGAGAAGAGAGTAGAAAGACAACTATACTGAAGCTTATTATAGCAGTGTTATGGGCAGAAGTAGGCTAGTAATAAATACTGAAGTAAGTACTACATAATTATAACTAATCAGTTATGCTAAAATGAGCCAAGATGGCAGCCTAATTGAGATGATCCTTGTTTCTTCTTTACAGGAATGCAATTTAATTAGAGTGGGTAAACTGACAGTCAGCAGTAACATCACAGAATCCCGGGAAATATGAGATGAAGCAAGAGAAATATCACCCTGGCTGGCTTTCAGTTTGTAGGAAATGGACATTAAAACTATCCATTTGGCCTTTGGGAGACTGAAAGCCATTTTTTCACGTGGGCTTATGGCTTGAGAAAAAGAGTGCGTTGTTGTGTTTAGACTTTTAAAAGAGAATCAATCTAGATAAAACAGACAAAACAGTTTAACTTGCATTTCAAGGTGCTCTGAGGATTCAAAATGTCCAAACGCAGAGGAAACGTTAACCAGATTGGGTTTTCAGAAGGGTCTAATTTGAAATAAATAAGATACAGCTGTTAAAAGTAATAAAACTATTTCCATTTCAAATTCTCGGCAGAGAGGAATGTTCCAGTAGATTCTTAGGGCAGGTGGTCAAGAACAAGATGTATACAGGGAAACAGAGGCACGTTTTGGCTCTATAAAAAACAAACAAAAGAAATCCCAAGAAAGGACAGGATCAGGGAGTTGCTTATGTGGCTTAGTTGGCATTTGATAGTTCTCAAATCTCTCAGATAGGCATGACAGCCCTGGAGATTCAAATTTGGCCTGTGAGATCATTATTAGAATCTCAGGAGCATGAGGCAGGGTTGTTTATTCTCTGGGTTGAATAGAGAATGGGATCAAAACCAGGGCCTTAATTTAAAGTAAGTCATGTCTTAAAAAAATAATAAAGCACAGGAGAGATAAATTCTGTCATATATTCAAATGATCAAATTGTATAGACAATTGTCTGGACAACAAAATTAAAGTAACTCTTCCCAACATGGAAACCCCTTTGAAGATCTGTTGTATTTTGATGACCATTAAGTTCTACTGAAAGTGCAGTAGACTGAGTACTCTAATGTGCAGAACCAAAAGTCAAATCACACAGAGAGTGCAAGCAGGGGGAGCAGCAGGCACAGCAGGCAGGGAGAGAGTAAAGCTCTCCACGAATCAAGGAACCTGGTGTGAGAATCCATGCCAGAATTCTGGGATCATGACCTGAGCTGAAGGCAGACCCTTAACCGACTGAGCCACCCAGGTGTCCCACAAAACTCAAATCTTATTTACTATATAATGGCTAAAGACAAAATGTTTTGCAGTATCAATCACACAGATGCTACTGAACAATTTGAGGGCTAGAAAAGTCACATGATATTGCTCTGAACCACAATTTACAAGTTATTCTCTTCCATTCTTAACCAAGATAGAAGGATCAGTATCACAAGAGATGTTAGAGTATGTCAGCTTATGGGGGGAGGGAGAGAGGAGGTTTTCCACGTGGGTTTATTGCAGATGTAAAGGAAGGAAAAAACAAAACACTCAAATCCTGTCTTCCAAACTGTGAGGCTTCTTCCCTTCCCAAGTCCATGCGCGGTTTGAGGACCAGCACATTTGTGAAAGGACTTCATGTATGGGTGTAAAGTGATGGTTTCATGTTTGTTAGAAAACGAGATCATAAACTTAGGAGGAGGAGAACTAATTATTAAAGAAGTTTGTAGTATTTAAATGAGAATGAATTATATAAAACAGTATCACAGTATATTTAAAAATTACATGCATTTAAAAATAGTCTTAAAGTTGTTATTTATGGGTAGAGGGATTATGGGTTCTTCAAAAAGTTATTTTGCATCTCTATATTTTCTAATCTTCCTATAACAACATTCATTTTTTTGTAATCTCTATATACACATATATAATTAATCTTACACATAAATAAGTCAAACATACTAGACATATTTTTTGTGGGGCTTTCTTTTGTCTTCTTGCCATATTGGATCCTACATTTTCTTACCCTACCACTCACAACATCTCTTGCTTTCACTCACCCCACACATGACCCAGGTTAATAATTTAGAATTTATCCTTTGACATTTTCCTCCATGCTTATATCCTCATGTAGATATGCAGAGACATCACACACTGCTGTTGGTTGTTTAACAAAATGAGATGAATTATATATAGGTCTCTACCTCTTGTTTTTGTCACTCAGTAATATTCACTGAAAACCTGTCAAACCAGCTTCCAGAACCCTAGTTCATCACTTTAATGGCTATATGATATTCCATGGTGTAGATATACCACAATTTATTCAGCAATTTCCCTATCGAAGTTTCTAGGGTTTTTTTTTTTTTTTTTTTTTTTTGCCATTACGAAGAATGTTGTAAGCAGCATTGTCATGCGTGTGTCATTATTTATAATTTAATTTCTTTGGGAAAGTGTCCCAAGGGTAGAAATGTCGTCAGAAAAAAAATGTATTCAAAATTTTATTAGATATTGCCAGATTGCTTTCCAAAAGGGCAGTAACATTTAATTACACTAGACATGTATGAAAGTATTCTTTTTGATTACTGACAGTAATTGACAGTCATTCTTTTTAATTTTTGACAATCCAATAAGCATAAAATAATATCTCATTTTAACTTTAATTTCATTTTTCTATTACAGAATTTGAGCATCTTTTCAAATGCTTATTGGTCATTTGGAATGATTCTTGTCTGAGTTGTTTATTTTGTTTATTTATTTTGCTTATTTTCCTGTGGGGGTATTTCTTTTTATTTTTCAATTTGCTATCATTCTCTGCACATTTTGTTTCCTAATCCTTTGTCTGTCATCTGTCTTAATTCAATTTACCATTTGTTTCCTGAATTTGTTTATGGTAACATTTATCATATATTTTGATATAGTTAGATATAACTATCTTTTCTTTTTATAACTAACTCTTTTTTTTGGTATAGCTTTGGAGGATTACAAATGGCTATATTTAGTCAGCATTTCTTGGCAGTCCTAGGATTAGTTGCCAAAAGGAACAACAATAACAAAATTGCCCTTTGCAAATAGATAAGTTAGAAACAGAAAACTATTAAATAACAATGACTTAAATAAGATAGAAGTTTATGTCTGTCATGGAGTCTGGAAGGAGTTAATCCAAGACATATATATACCTCAATCTAAAGGATCAGGTTTCTTCTTTCTTGATGATCTATTTACCGTGCAAGGCTTCCATTCCCCAGGTCAACTTATGATTCAAAATTCTGTTAGAGATATGACCATTTTGTCCATTTCCAAGCCAGAAGAAAGAAGGAAAATAATTGGGCCATGCCCTTTAAAGGATTTCCCAGAAATTGCTCAACACTTCCATTGCTATCACATCTATAAGAACTTAATAACACCTATTTGCAAAGGATGCTTACATTTCCCTGGCCACTCGTGAAGACTATGAAACAGTTTTAATTCCAGGTGGCTTTGTGGTCAGCTAAAAAATCAGGGGTTCTAATACTTACCCCAGAGAGCTTCAAAACAATAATCAGCTGAGATACTTTGAAACTAGAGATTTAGGGGAAAATATACCTTTTATGAAGACTTCATACTACTCTAAATAAATGATGAATTAATTAATTAATTAACTTCTGATGTTTTAAAAAAAATCATCATTTTCAGGGCACCTAGGTGGCTCAGTTGGTTAAGTGTCTGCCTTTCACTCTGGTCATGATTCAGCATGCTGGAATCAAGCCCCACCTCTGACTTCCTGTTCAGGGGGGAGTCTGTTTCTTCCTCTGCCTTTTCTCCCCCTCCCCCAGCTTGTACTCTCTCTCTCTTTTGCTCTCTCACTCTCAAATGAATAAATAAATCTTTTAAAAAAATCATTTTCTTCTCTAGCCGGGTGTTTTAGCAGATGATTCCTATTTATTGGAAATTTGCTATCAACTGGAAGTGACTCAGCCCTACTACATAAAGAAAACTTTTCTCCCCTATCCATTGCTCAGGTTCATTAATTGCCTAATGCTCTTACCATTTTGAAACTTCCTTTGTGAACCTGGTAAAAAGATCAAAGAAAGAATTCACGGGGGGGGGGGGATCCCCAAAAACATTTTTCATCTAGAAGGGTTAATGCTGCTGGATGTTTTTTAATGAGTGGCTAGATTCAAAGGAGTAACTTCTGTTTAGATGCTGTCATGTCTAGACTATTTTTAATAAGATTTCACATTGCAAAAGAATGTAATAAATTTTATCTTTAAGATGTAAAGATGGAAACAAGGCAGATGCCATGGTTTATAATGTGGCTCTCTTATCGGGTTGCCTTCTGAATCTAAGAGTTGAATTTCAAAATACATTTTACCAATGCTTGCTGTATATTGGAAATAATGTAGACTTTCTGAGCAAACCAGGTATCTAATTTTGAAATAAAATATACTTGTATCATTAAAAAAATGGTCAGGAATCAGAATTAGGGGCACATGATGGGCACCCATGTGTCTTTCGATTTTATTCTTTGATCATGTCTACTATTAATTTTTTTTAAAAAGAAGAAGAGGTGCTGGGCTGTCATTTGCAATTCCAATATCCCTAAAAACTTCTGGGTCTGACATTCAGCAGCATGAATTTTGGCCTCGTAATTGAAACTGAATGCAAGTGCGTGAAATGGACAAATGAAGTTAGACTCTCGAGCAGTTCCAGTGCTTCGATAAACAAACTCTCTATGCAGCACTTCATTAATCAATTCATGCCACCAACAAGCATGTTAAAATGCCTCGCACAAATCAGAGCTACCAGATTTTATCACTGCGAGGCACCTACATTTAGGTAGAGCTTCTATCAGTCCTCACTATACAGAAGATGGCAGAGTTGTCAAGTCTGAGATTTATATTCGCTGTTCTGCTTCCTTTTCCTAACTCTGTTCTCTTGCTTATGAGGTGAATGTTCTCTGATCTTTTTACTCATTTCCAGTTAGTGTAGCTCATGATCTGTTTGTTGGGCAGCTGCGCCCCGGGTTCTTTGCCAGTCTTTTTTTTTTTTTTTTTTTTTAAGATTTTATTTATTTATTTGACAGAGAGAAGCACAGCTAGAGAGGGAACACAAGCAGGGGGATTGAGAGAGGGAGAAGCAGGCAGGCTTCCCGCTGAACAGGGAGCCCGAAGAGGGGCTTGATCCTGGGTCTCCAGGATCATGACCTGAGTGGAAGGCAGTCGCTTAACCAACTGAGCCACCCAGGTGCCCCTCTTTCCCAGTCTTGAGGTGAATACTGAAGAAGAAGGCAGGTCCCTACCCTCCGGGAGCTAGCTCTCAAGCAGAACTTCTCAGCCCCCGATTGAGACTCACTACAAAGTATTTGAAACAGAACAATAACATTTGTAATGCTTATTTTTTTCCAGTGAATTTTATTTAAAAAGTATAAATTAGAATGGTTTTTAAAATATCCATCCCTGGGGCGCCTGGGTGGCTCAGTCGGTTGAGCGACTGCCTTCGGCTCAGGTCATGATCCCGGAGACCCGGGATCGAGCCCCACATCGGGCTCCCTGCTCGGCAGGAAGCCTGCTTCTCCCTCTCTCACTCCCCCTGCTTGTGTTCCCTCTCTGGCTGTGTTTCTCTCTGTCAAATAAATAAAATCTTTAAAAAAAATAATAAAAAAATAAAAATAAATAAAATATCCATCCCTTAATACATATTATTTGCACTCACATGTTTTCCCAAGTGAAAGCATTTAGCTGACATCCATCATAAACAGCAGCCCTTTTGATCTATGCCACAGACTAACACTTGATTTTAGGAACCTTAGTCATGTAGGGGGTAAATGAAGACTGCACTTATCTGGTACACTTATTTCAGTCAAAAAGATTCTGAAAATAGATCCAAATGCAGGGTGTCAGAATTCATTTATGTGTATCTGTATCTAATTCATTCTGAAGAGCTCTCAATAATATTCTCTCATTTTAATACTCTTATTTCTAATTGTGGAGTTCAACAAGTATCCTGCCATCAGAGGTTCTTAAAATGTAGTGTCTACTGGGAATGTCCTAGAGGATTTGTTAAGACTCAGATTGCTGTGTGCCACCCCCAGAATTTCTTATTCAGTATGTTTGCAATGGGGCCTGAGAATTTGCATTCCTAACAAACTCCCAGTTGATGTTGCTGTCGCTGGTCTGGGGATCTCTCTTTGAGAGCTAGGATATCAAACAACAGTAAGCAATTGGGGAGATTCTATTAAACCGTCAGTCTATTCTATTCTCCTTAGACCTCCTAGCCAGCCTTAGAGACCAGCCTCAATGGCCCTTTCTCTGGTGCTACACTGGTACATTCTAGTACTTCTCCATACTATAGCAGAGGCCAAATTTTCTCCCCAAGTTCACCTTGCCTCAGGTGCCCTGGGAACCTGCATCACCATCTCTCACTGCAAAGGGCTCTCAGCTGTGAGTCTCTATTTTGTGAGAAAGCATATGTTATTCTAGATAGCTTTCAATATTTAAAAAAAAAAAATCATCACCCATCCCACTCCCCAGTAATGCCTGGAATGCATTTCCATAACTCCTATTTTGTAGTTGACCAAGTCTTAGAACTTCTAAAATTCTACAGTAGTTAGGCCAACTTGGGGTTTAACAAATATGTCCCATATAGATAAAATATTATCTCAGCTTATCGGAAGAATAGAGAGGGTTAGTGGTAGACTTTGAAGGCCATGCGAATGTAGATTCTGACTCGGCTCTTATCTAACCAAGTAACACTGAGCATGATCTTTATTCTCTCTGTGCCTTAGCTGTCTCATCCGTATTATGCCTACATCATAAGGCTTTCATTTTAAATAATATCTATAATGTCATCAGAACCATACCTGGAAAAGAAGTGTTTAATATATGGCAAAGATTATTATCACAGTAACAGAACTATAATTACATTGGGGGCATATATGACTAGAATTTATCTGGTTTCTCACTAAGAATGGCCATATCCTGGCAAGACTAATAGGCAGACATAAAGTGTAATTAATTTCCTTGGATCTTAAACTTCTTGCAATAATCTTCTTAGTGAAATGGGTTGAGTTCATAGACACACTAAAAGCAGAGATAATGGCTGCATCTTTCTGTGCTTGGCCCTTGCCATGGTTTTCAAACAATTTGGTATGGAATTTTGTCCTTAAAAAGCCATGACCCAATTTAGGAGTATGAAAATATATCTCAATTCAATTCAAAAGCACTGAACTCCTGCAGAGTGTTGTAGGGAGATCTAAGTTCCTACAGGATCCTGCATGGTGGGTACTATTATCATCTCCTGTTGATAGGCGAGGAATTGAGGCCTGGGAGAAGAAATGACAGCACAAGGTCACAGTGCTAATATCCAGCAAAACTAGTGCCCAACATCAGGCAGTCTGACACCAGAGGTCATGCTTAACCATTCCGGCTTCTTGCCTCTGGGTTGGTAGCAGAGACAACTATGCTCAATAAATAATTAGGATTCATGTAGCTTTGGTGTCGGTGAAAACAGAGAAGGTGACATTACATACTCTGTCCTACTGGGTATAAAGAAAAGAGCTGGTACAGTGGAAAATTTCAGCACAGGACCCTTGGTGTCTGAGAAAATAGAAGTGAGAAGTTGTGAGCCATTGACTTGGACATAGAGCACACAGAATAAAATCACATGGAATGTTTTACCATCTGTCTGGATTTTTTTAAAGTAGGCTGACTGCATTTATAATGTCATATCATGATTACTCAGAAATTACCTCATAGCCTATTTTTATTCTGTCATATGGTAATTTGTGTGCTGCTGATTAAGACTAGCAAGAATTAAATTCCAGGCTCCTACTGTCAGGCTATTGGACATTCTGATAGACAAATTACAAACACATGTCGAGTGTTCACTTGCTGCCCAGTCTTTGTGCTAAGCTTTTGGGAAAAATTCAAAAATATCAGATATGGTTCCCATCTTAAAAAATCCTATGATATTGTTGGCAATATGAGATAAACATTTAATTAAAGTAATCTTATAAAGTAGAAAGGAGGACCACAATAGAGGATCAGGTAAGAGGATCCAGTCAGGAAGACAGTGTCACATTGACAGCATGAGAAACTTGCAAAAGGAGAAGTAGAAACATACAGGCTGCATTTGGTTATTTAGTTATGCTGCCTATAATAGGGCAATAAATTAGAAGTTTAAACTGAGGGCGGATTGAGGAAGGCTTTGGTTATCTGGATAGACTTTATTCTAGATTTTTAAAATATTCATTTAAAGATTAAATACATTTTTAAAACAAACCTCAATGTAAGTCTCTTGATTGAAGCTTCTACTTCTGAAAAACACTGAAAAACAGGGAGTAGATTCATCCTCTCACATACAACTAAATACATCCACAGAAAACATGATACAATGGTTTTCTAGTCAATAAACAACAAAGGGCAATGATCCCTTAGTGATTGGAAACAAACAGGGTGAGCCCCATGACTGCACCAAATTACTGCTTAAAGAATTTCCAGGCCAGGGCACAGGTTTTCAGATCATGACCAGCAACATCCTTGAATTTACTCGGAACTGGGAGTCTGAGGTGCACCAAGGCGGCTAGAGTTCATGGAGCACAATACTGCAAAGGAGAGAGCTGCAGAGAGAGGGGGCTCTGGAGATCTACGGAGGATCTCCATGAATCTAGCTGAGTAGTGATCAGTGCATGTGTATGGGGAAAGGGCCACCCAAAGATTAAACAAAAACTTCTCAGAGCTCACCAGAAATAGCTCCTGTTTTCCCAAGCCAGGGAGTAAAACTTCATACTTCAGAAATCAGAAATCAGAAAGAGTATTCACAGGAGTTTTACCTCCATGGTGGGGAAAAGCCATCTTAGAACCACAGTGCTGGTTCTTCCTAACAAAGCTGAAAAATCTGAATTGAAACAATCAATTTCCAAGTAATTTAACTGCATCCCAGAACGAGAGCTCAAAAATATTTATAGGAATAGAAATATGTCCAGTACTCAACAAGTTAAAATTCTCAAAGTCTGGCATCCAATTAAAAACTACCAGGCACTCAAAAAAAAAAAAAAAAAAAAAAAAAAAAAAAAAAAAAAAAAAAAAAAAAAAAAAAAAAAAAAAAAAAAAAAAAAAAAAAAAAAAAAAAAAAAAAAAGGAAAGAAAAGAAAAAGAAAAAATACAGCTTAAAATGAGAAAAATCAATCAAAACTAACCTAGAAATGACATGAATGATAGAATTAATAGATAAGAACGTTAAAACAATTGGTATAACTGTATTCCATATGTTTAGGAAACCAGAAGACTGAACATGATAAATAGGACATGGAATAGCTATTCTGGTTCAAGAAATGTTAACCCCAAGATGAGCAAAATCATGTGGTTCAGTGAAGCACGGTTTGAAAATTATTGCTCTAGGCTATTGGAAGTCACTGAAGATTTTTCAGCAAAATCTGACATGAAAATTGTGGTATTTTAGGAAGATTGAATGGCTGGTGGGATTCAGGATGTAATTGATGATACCAGGAGTAAAGATTTCAGGTGGGAGGCAACTATAATAATACAACAGGGAAGTGAGAGTTAGAAAGAATGGCAGTAAATGGAGGTAAGAATTTTTTTCTTTTTAATTTACATTTGGTTACTAAGAACATCTAGTGTAATTGGAAGTCTCTATATATGAAGGTAAGGATTACTCGGACTGTCACAAGAGATAACTATAAGTCTGCAGGATGTCAGTCAAGCCCATTTCAACAGACTCTTTGAGCTATGCTAGGTGTCCTGGAACAATACTTTAAAAAAAAAAAAAAGGCATTGTCTTTGAAATTTCACAAAGACTGGGTCTTTTTTAAAAACAGAATAATTGAGGTGCCTGGGTGGCTCTGTTGGTTAAGAATCTGCCTTCAGCTCAAGTCATGATCCCAGAGTCCCGGGATTTTGACCCACATCAGGCTCCCTGCTCAGCAGGAAGCCTCCTTCTCCCTCTCTCACTCCCCCTGCTTGGGTTCCCTCTCTCGCTGTGTTTCTTTCTGTCAAATAAATAAATAAAATCTCAAAAAAAGAAAAAAAGAAAGAAAGAATAATTCATAATAATTGTGGGTGAAGGTAGTATAATGGTGCTTGGCTTTAAGCACAAACAGATTGATTGATTGGGAGTCAAACTTTGTGACAAACCAAGTTATGAAGGAAGAGCCATAGATTTAAGGAGAAGAAATTATATGAGAAGATACCAAGGAAGAAACAAGCAATTTAGGAATCGCAAGGTGGTGATCAGTGCCTGAGAGCAATGCTGTCAAATGTAAGCCATATGTGTAATTTTAAATTTTCAGTAGCCACTTTAAAAAAGGTAAAGAGAAACAGGTTTATTTTATTAATAAACTAAACCGGTAATATATCTTATTATCAATAAGATCCAAAATATACCCAAAATATACAATCAATCTAAAATTATCAACGAGAAATCTTTCTTGTTTTAATACTAAGGTACACATATATTAATCTGGTGTATATTTTATCCTTATAGCACACCTAAATTTGGACTAGCTACATTCCAAGTGCTCAGTAGCCCCAGGGCTAGTAGCTATCATATTTAGTAGTGGAGTCCAAGAGCATGAGGCAGCTAGTCTTTCCTCTCCAATTTTTTTCTCCCCTTTTAATTCTTTCAAGCATCTATCACGTGTAAGATACTTGCCCTACCCAGGTAGATTTTAGTGTCTTAAAGTACCATGCAAAATTAGACACACTGAGTAGGAGAATATAGATCCCTAACAAGGTATTTTTGAAGTAGTCTCTAGCTATTGCTTATAAAAACAAAGGAGGATTGCTGGGGGGTGTGGAGGAATGAGAGGGTACCTGGGTTATGGAAAAAATTAAAAAAAAACAAAAAAAGGAGGGAATGAAGGAGCATTCCTGGGCCACGCCACTAGTAAACCCGTGTGTAGTGGTAAGAGTGAAAGATAAGAATGTAGGGGGTTTGGGTCCAGTCTCTAATTTTGCACCTTTGGAATAATACCAAACCTCTCTGAACATCAAGTTTCTTAGTGTAAAGAAGTTGCAAAAATGCTTGGAAAATGTAAAATATGTAAAAACAAAGTAATACTATTAGTAACAAATAAATTCCCTCAATTGTAGGGCATTTTATTTATAAAAGCAGTTAAATGAGTCTCAGTTGGAAGGAATGTAAGGAGCGCATTATCTCCAAGGTATTGAAAAGAAGGTGGGACGGGACTCATCCCAGAGCCTGAACTGCTTCAAGGTAAGAGCTAGTCTGGTCTCCAGATGCCAGTATCCCAGGCCATCCCCCCTCCTGCTAACATTAGACGACTTACCTGAGTGAACAAGCTGGCGCCAGTTTTTGTATTTAGATATTCAGGAGAGAAGCCAACAAGAAGGGAACCTTGCTTATGAAATAAATTAATGTTTTAGGTGACTTATTCTTCCTACTGACAACTTGCATATCTTTTGTCACTATACTTTAATTCAATTCAGATAGAGCAAACCTTTTGGAGAAATTTACTTATTCATTTATCCTTCTTATGAGTTTTCATAGACAAAATGGGCAAGACTAAGTCTGGAGATCAGACCTCCCTAGAAAATGTCCCAGTAGCTAGCAGTAGAAAGAAGCTCAGGCAGAAGGGCCAGAATTTCAGGGAAATCTGGCACACAGGGAAGGTTAAAAAAATAGTACAGGATTTATGTTCAGAGGAACTGTTCTCACATCACTGTTGACTATTTACTAGCTCAGGGACCCTGGAACTTATTGAACCCTTCTGAGCCTTCGATAATCTATAATTAAATTATAATTAAATTGAAGTACTATTACTATGCTCACCAGATCAATTTGATGCTCAAAGAAGAGAATAGATGAAAAGAGGGTGGTTTTTCAAAGGTGAAGTCCTACACAGGTATTGATGACCATCATCCAGGTGACAGATGCACAGGAATCTTCACTGTACCAGGCAGCGAGTCAGGCATTAACAGAGAAGTTATATTTTTTGAATATCTGGGGGCTAGACAAAGCCCCAGTCATGGAGGAATTAGCGTTCTGTCCAGGAAACTAGAACACATGTGTGGCAGATCAGGAGTCCATCTATTAGGACTTGTGGTTTTAAAGTAAGACTTAGTTAAAAGACAAAAGCCTAACTAGTGGAATCTGGATACCTAATTAGAGCTGGATCATCTAGTTACACCAGGTGAAACCACCACCCTGGCTCCTCCTGCAGGGATTTTTAAATGACTTCTTTTTTCGGTTGGGGAGGGGATTGAAATTTTATTTTTTTTAATATAGTAATAATTTATTTTATTTTTTCAGTGTTCCAAGGTTCATTGTTTATGCCCCACACCCAGTGCTCCATGCAATTCCTGCCCTCAATACCCACCACCAGGCTCACTCATCCCCCTACCACCCTCCCTTCCAAAACCCTCAGTTCTTTTCTCAGAGTCCAAAGTCTCTCATGCTTCATCTCCCTCTCTAATTTACCCCAGTTCACATATCCTTTCCTTCTCCCACTGTCCTCCATGTTACTCCTTATGCTCCACAAGTAAGTGAAACCATATGATACTTGACTTTCTCTGCTTGGCTTATACACTTTTTTTTTTTTTTTAAAGATTTTATTTATTTGACAGAGAGAAACACAGCCAGAGAGGGAACACAAGCAGGGGGAGTAAGAGAAGGAGAAGCAGGCTCCCCGCCAAGCAGGGAGCCCCATGTGGGACTAGATCCCAAGTCTCCGGGATCGTGACCTGAACCGAAGGCAGTTGCTTAACAAACTGAGCCACCCAGGCGCTCTGGCTTATACACTTTTGATCAAAAGCAGGACTGACCTTAGATTTTGCGTGGGGAGGAGCCTGCAGATGGAGAAAGACCATACTGGATTTGGTGGTAAAGTCAATAGCCTAAGTAGAGAGTCATGAAAATTTTTAGTATGAAGATTCTTTAAAAAAAAAACAAAAAAAAAACTTACTTTAAAGAGATAGACTTATAAATTGGAAGTGCTTTTTTGCAAGATTCCTGCTTTCTATTCATGGGTCACTACCAGAACATTTCTTGTCATTAATCCAGAGTTCTGTGAAATATATGGTCCCTCTCCAACTGCTGCACACATGATCACTGCTCAGTAACAGAATACTAATGAGATGCTTAAATTCTTTAAAAAGGCTGAATGATAGTAATCACCAAAGCTCACATCAGAATCTACAATTGCATATGATGATAAAACAGCATGTCAACCATATTAATTAATTTAACTTGCAAATAGAAAATTACACCAGTCTATTTGGTAACACATTATCTTCCAATAGGTTCATCCTTAGAGATGCCTGATAAAAACTCTACCAAGCTAATGACTTCCAAAACTAAATTAAAATCATTTTGTTCTTCCATCAGCTATACAAAGGTGAGATATTCAATTATTATTAAACTGGAAACTGGTTTAATTTTCCCTTATTTTTTATTAAAAGTCATGCAGTACAAAATAGATTATTAATTATCCTCTTACAAATCGTTCCTAAACCTTATCAACATTGGCACAAGAAATCATTAACCAAGGTGAGAAGAAAATTTTACTTTTAAAAAGATTTAATTTTTTAAGAGAGGTAGGGAGGGCAGAGAGAGAAGAAGAGAAAGAATCTTAAGCAGACTCCACACCCAGCACAGAGCCCAATGTGGGGCTCGATCTCACAAACCTGAGACCATGACCTTAGTGAAAACTAAAAGTCAGATGCTTAACTGAGCCACACAGATGTTAGGGCCTGTTTAGCTTCAAGGCCATCATAACAAGTTCTGAAACTCCCTGATGATTTAGGCCTCTACATATCTAAGACCCTCTGGTGATTCATGCCTTTACAAGGCCGTGTTTACCAAATGAGGGCAGTTGAGTCAAGAAACCATTTGCACATCTTGCTTCAGTTCCTGGAATATGTGTGTGGGTGTGTGAGGGGGTCAAAATGTTATCTCATCCAACTTCTCTGTAACTTGTTTGTCCTTGCCTATAAAAGCTGTGCTCCGGGTGTCTGAGCATGACCGGTAACGTCCGCACGGAGGCCCAGGTTCGAACCTGACAGTAACTGACCCTTGCCACTTGGCTTTGATTCTGGACTCTGGTGGTCGTCTTTGGGGGGTCTCGGAATTTGGGCACAACACAGACACCCATTAAAATATTTTATTCTTAAGTAATCTCTACACTCAATGTAGGATTCAAACTCACAAAAACCCGGGATCAACAGTCCTATGTTCCACCAACTGAGCCAGGCAATCATCACTAATTTTTTTTTGATTAGGCAAATTTTGATGATGTGCTCTGACATTTGAGTCATTTCATCGTTTCTGCTTTATCAAAATTTAGCAGAGTTTGGCTCCTCACAGCATTGAACATCAACGGGAGTCTATTATCTCAAAATAGGTATGGAAGAGGACAACACAGCATTGATACTGTAAAAAAAGTAAATTTGAAAGTGTGGCTCCCAGATCTGTACCATTAGCATCACTTAAGAACATGTCAGAAATGCAAATTATTAGACCCATCTCAGACCTACTGAATCAGAGAGTTGGCATGAGACTTTGGGTCTTAGCCATCGTATTTTAACATCTCTCCAGGTGATTTTGATGGACACTCAAATTTGAGAACCATTGTCTAAGGTACTAGCAATGTGAGAACCTAGTAAAAAGATATTAGATTTTTTTTTGTACGTAAGGTGTGTTGAGAAAAATATTAACAGACTTATTAGACAGCATTATGATTAATAATACAGGAAAAATGCATCCCCCAAATCCAACATAAGTTCTCCTCCCAATTTAAAAATAGTTGGTAAGGATTATTTATACCCATAATTACACTTCCTTTGCTATTTTCATTGCTTCAACAAATAGTATTAAAAGACAGATGTGCAAGACAAGAAGAAGGAAGAAAAGGGTTGATGACATCTGTGTCTATCCCTTTTCATAAACAGAAGTTTTTCAAGTACAACACTCCACGTAGCAGATTTCTATGGCTCACTGGCCAGAACCACTGCTCAGGACAACCCCCTACCCTCAAGAAATTATGGGAAGGCAAGTATAGAATTTTGTCTTCCCACTCTGTATAGAGTGTATTGTTCTGTAAGAAAGAACTCTTCTAGGCAAGGAGGTGTTGACATGGGTCATGGGTCGGTCTATAAGATTATAAATAAGAGATGTCAGTCCGGGTAGCCGTAATTGAGTCTTTGCAAATGATCTTTAAGCAGTAGTGACATGAGGGCAAGGGAAGTATATCAAGGTAGAATCTAAGTCCCATAAGAGACCATATTAGGGGGCGCCTGGGTGGCTCAGTTGGTTAAGCGACTGCCTTCAGCTCAGGTCATGATCCTGGAGACCTGGGATCAAGCCCCACGTTGGGCTCCCTGCTTGGCAGGAAGCCTGCTTCTCCCTCTCTCACTCCCCCTGCTTGTGTTCCCTCGCTGGCTGTGTTTCTCTCTGTCAAATAAATAAAATCTTTAAAAAAAAAGAGAGACCATATTAGAATGCACACTTGTGGGGTCCCTCAGTGAAGGAGGAGTGACTTTCAACTGCCTGTTGACATTTGGAAGAGCCTGATATTCATGACACAATTTCTGTTACTGTTCAGAAACATAGGGCAGGTCTACCCCTCTTTGTCTCGGAACTGTGGGCCCCTAAATGAAGTATATTCTCCACCTCAGTTACTTCTCCCTTGTGGCAAACACACTGGACAGCCCTCCTCAGAGTGGAGAAGAGAGTCAATGCTTTCTTTCTGATGACTGAATGGGAAAATTTTAATTGGGATAATAGGTAGGCTGACTTGCCAATTTCTGAAATTCAGCTTTTCCATTATTAAGCTAAATATGTATTTTTGACTCCTGCTTTGTGTTTTTGTTTTTAATTAAATATAACCGAGAGAGAAGAAAGGTGCATGACGACTCCTCCAAGTCTCTAACAAAGAGAACACAATTATAAGGAGACCTTTCCCTACAACCCACAACCTATGAGGAATACATGACTAATACCTAATACAATGAAAATGTTAGAGGGATCAGAAAAAATAATTTCTGGAGGTAGAAAGGAATGATTGTCAGGATTCCATCTGGAAGGCAGAACTGAGTATCATGTAATAAGGGACCCATTGAGGAATAAATGGAACAATTGTGGGAAAAGGGGAACTGGAGGAACAGACAAGGCAAACGTCCTGAGACACTGAAGCGAGCTGGGAGCTTGAAAGAGAATATGGGCAGCTGCCAGGAGGAGACTGTGAAGATAAGGTAGTGATGTGTAAGGAAACCTGCTGTCTCTGTGTCTGGTGGTGAGCATGGGGTGCTGTGGGTAAGACTACCAGGTGAGAAGAGGTGCACCCACAGCAGGAGACTGAAGAGAATCTGAAATCACCTTGTTTCTCTGCATCTTTCACTACACCTAACAATGAAACCTTTAAAAAGTAACGACAGCTGCCTCGTCTCTGCTTTCCAAATCTCATGCGGTTTCTCTTTGGACGAACTCACTCTTAAGCCTTCAGAAATACAGTTTCAGCCATATTTAACTTCCAAATAAAGACAATTGCAAAACCATGCCTCTACTCTGTCCTTGTACAAAACAAACAAACAAACAAAAACACATACTCCCCTCTCCCCAGAGGACACAGAGTTCCACATGTCACCTCAGTAACAAGTGACGTCCATTCTTCTTTGGGGTGAATCACACTTGCCCTTGGATGTCTCATAACCTAAATATTAGGCTGTAAGGTTAACCACTACTAACACATCTTATGTTAAAAAACAGATGGACAGAAACTGGGAGGAAAGCATAGGAAAAAACCCGAGATTGATGGTAAATACACACATTTATTTCACAGTTAGGATGAAATGTAAATAAATATTTATAACCACAGCAATGGGCATGTAGTAATTGTTGGTATTTCTAACTTCCTTCTAACACTAAGCTTTTCATATTCCTTTGCCCTTAGTAAACACTTCAGCTGGTCAGTTTGTTGCTTGTTGAGGTGATGTAAACTGTCGTTCCTGAGTCATGAGCAGTTATTGTAGTTTTTCATTAATTTTCATAACTGAAATAGGGGTACTAAGAGAAACCCCAGAAGTCCTGCTATGTTCCAGAACATTCTATTCCCTGTCTTCATTGGGAATTGTACAGAATCTTTATCTCAGCCGGTACAGTTAGATTCTTCTTTTCCTCTTGGTTCACTGGCATTAGAAACTCAGAGTGGCCCAGTGCCAATCTCAACTTCCAGTTGAAGAGAATATTTGTTGTATCCCTTGGTGAAAGAATTGTACTCTGGGAACCAGAAACTTAAATCCAAGAGCCTAAGATTGCAGAGATAGGAAGCTCAAATTCTCCTGGATCAATAGGAATAGAGAAGCCCATTCCACTTATATCACTTGCAAAGAAAACATTTAATAAAAATTTAAAATTTTTTTGAACTAAAAATAGAAACTTCTTAAACCTCATAAAGCATTTCTAAAACAAACAAAAATCCCCAGTTACATCAATTACACTTACTGGTAAATGTTAACATCATATCCTTCAAGATTTGAAAAGAGATAAAGATAACCATTCAAAGCAACATTTTATTAGAGGTCTTAAAAATAAATAAATTGACAATGTACAAGAGAAATGAAAAGTATAAGGATTGGAAAGAAAGAAAAGTGTCTTTCTTTCCCCAGTTGGAAGTGTATAAAAAACTCAAAAGAGTGGATGAGTAAATTATAAGTAATTTTAGCGAGTTGGCTGGATATACGGTTAATATACAAAAATCAACTGGTTTCAATATAAGGACAAATTTAGACATGTAAAAGATTTTTAGATCTCACTATGTTGAGTAAAAGAAGATGCAAATAGATACATACTGGGTGACTTCTTTTATATAAAGTTTAAAACCAGGTAAAACAACTATGATGTTAGCACTACAGCAGTTTCCTTTGAGGAGGAGGGAAGGACAGAGATCAAGAAGGGGCATGAGGCAGATTTTCAAATTGGGTAATCGCTCACTGGTGTTGTGTTTTGTGCATTCTTCTACATGTGTGTATTTTTCAGAATTAAAAGATTTTTTTTTTTTAAGATCTTTATTTATTTGACAGAGAGAAACACAGCCAGAGAGGGAACACAAGCAGGGGGAGTAAGAGAGGGAGAAGCAGGCCTCCCCCCGAGCAGGCAGCCCGATGTGGGACTCCATCCTGGGTCTCTGGGATCACGGCCCGAGCCGAAGGCAGTCGCCCAACCAACTGAGCCACCCAGGCGCCTCAGAATTAAAAGATTTTTTAATAAAATGAGAAATTATATATTAATAAAAAGGAAACTGATAGAAGTAATGAACATATCCAAGACCTGGGTTCTTTGAAATAGATCAATAAGCTTCTGGTCGATCAAGAGCAGATAAAAGTACAAGATTGAATACATAAAACAGGAAGATATAGTTGGGTGATGATCAGAGATGCAGAGGAGAAATGTCAAAATATTTCTTTGTTCAGACATATGCAAAACAATTGAAGACCTGGAATTAAAATAAATGGTATTTTTAACTGAAATAAATTATTAGAATAACTCAGAATAAGGAGAAAAATAATTCTGAACAAACCAATCAACACAGAAGAAATATAGAAAGCCATCATAGCACTAACTCTTTCCCCTCAAATAACCACCATGCTTAGATAGATTCACATGTCAACTTTATTAAAACTTTAAGGAACAGAAAACTCCTATTCTGCTTAAATTATAAAGAAACCTAAGAAAATAAGTAAAATACTCTTATTTTTTTTAAGTAACTCTACACTTAATGTGGGGCTTGATTTCATGACCCCAAGATTGAGAGTCACATCCTCTACTGAACCAGCCAGGTGCCCCCATATTCTTAACTTTTTTTTTTAAGCTAGAATAATGATACCAAATCCTGACAAAGTTAGCACACATGAGCACACACGAACTGAAAACCATCTCACTTGTGACTGTCGCTGCAAAAATTCTAAATAAAATGTCACCTAACAACTGGAAGAGATTATGCTGAGTGAAATAAGCCAAGAAGAGAAAGTCAAGTATCGCATGGTCTCACTTACTTGCGGTGCATGAGGGGCAAACTGGAGGACAGTGGCAGAAGGAAAGCAAATGGGAACTAGGGTAATCTAGGGAGGGAAACGAAACAACAGAGACTTTGAACACAGAAACAAACTGAGGGACTTGGAGGG
>PITA01009645.1:0-76360 GCA_004023965.1 Spilogale gracilis | reverse complement strand
TAAATAAATAAAATCTTTAAAAAAAAAAAAAAAGAAATGGTGAATGTGCTGTATGTGTTCAAACCGTAATTAACACGAAGTTGTGTTTTATGCATCAGGTTTTCTTCACACTTTCTGAAAATGCATGTGCAGTAGTTTTTTTGTTGTTGTTGTTTTGTTTTTTGATACACGGGTAGCTGTATCTTTTCAGATGTGAACTGTGTTTTTGTTACTAGAAATTAGGTAAAAGATACTTCCCTGTTGAAGTATTACCAGATCACTCAGATCACTCCTGTTTTGCCTCGTGCCTTACCTACCTGTAGTGCCTCCCCCCGTTTGTATTTCCTGGCAGCGTCCTTTCTAAATGAAAGTGCGTTTCTTCTCTTTTCATTTCATCTGTACCGGTCAGTCCCTGGGACCTTGAAGGGCTTTAGGTGGTCCTTTAACATTGCCCCCTGTCCTTCCTTGCCTTGCATGCGCTGCCCCTCCCCCTTCTTTGCTCCTCCCAGCCTACCACCTCTTCAATCCCAGAAAATGATTTTCCTTTGCATTTCACTGGGGAACTTGAGAACTGCATTCCCTTAGTCCTTTACTCTTTCTGGCTTTTCCCAGAGGAGGAAGAGATCTCTTCTCTTGCCTCCAGGCTATTGCTTTCCTTCCCTGGGCTCTGGATTTGCTCTGGATTGCAGGCCAGGCTTGCTCAGGGCTTTTTGTGGCTCTTAGCTTGCTCCCCAGTGTCTTCAACCCTTCTTTCTCTACTTTGTTTCCTTTTTTCTTTTCTTTTCTTTTCTTCTTTTTTTTTTTTTTGGACATGAAGTTCAAACTGCCCCTCTTTTATAAATACAACAACAAAAATTAGAGTCCTAATCTCCCTGGCTTTGGTTGCAGCTGTCTTCCATCTGTCACAGCTCAGCTCCAAAACAGTCCCCTGTGCTCTCGGTTGTCACTTTCTCAGTGATTCTTTCATCCTCCTTTGTCTGGAGTCTGACCACCCTGCCACCCCAGGGGACTGCTTCTTCACGTCCACTTCCCTTCCTGTGTCATTTTACACAGCATCCTTGGACACCACTGCTTCCTCTCTCCCGTGCTCTCCTCTGTGTGGCTTCTGAGGGGTCTTCGAGCTCTCCCCCATTGTCCTTGTCAGCCATTCGTTTTTGTCTCCGGTGGCTCACATCCTTTGGCTTGTCCCTTAAATTATCGTTAGTCGAGAGTCTTCTAATACTAGTCACTGCAGTTCTCTCCACTGGCCTGCCTGTTTTCAGTTCCTTTACAATTCATCATTCAGTGAATACTAAATATTCTTTCTCCAGTGTGTAAATCGTCTTATGACATTCCCCAGTGGAGATTCCTCTGGTGTTATTTGCATTTCAGGATAAACTTCCTTAGCTCAGCCAGCAGTATTCTCCGTTCTGCGGCCCCTCCCGGCTATTCTAGCCATGTTTCTCATCGCTTTGCTTTGGACCATCTTTTCCGTCTTAGGGAACTGACTGTACTCTCACAACACATCACACATCTCTGCTTTCCACGCTCTTCTCCTGCCCTCCTTCCTCGCCTTCCTTCTTGACCTGTCTGTATCCACGGATTCTTGAAAGTGCTTTTCAAGTCTTCCTCCCTCAGGGAGACTTTGTGACAGGTTGGGCTGAGTGCCTTCCTTGAGGTCCCACTCTCCTCTCTATACTTGAGCCTTTGCTGTAACAGGTCAGTTTTCCTACGAGGTGGAAAGGTTACTAAAGGAGGACACCTCTTCTTACTGAGTTTTATATTCCTAACACAGAGAATGGTGCTCAGTCCATAGGAGGTCCTCAGTAAAGAACTGATGTCTAGGAGTAAGGGAGTAAGTGAGGAGTACAAGGTGCTGGGAGTGAAGGACACGTTAGATGATTTTGCTGTCAGTCAGAGGTGTGTCCTTTCATAAACCCAGTCAAGTGATAGGGAGTCACATTGCCGTGTCCTGAGCATGTATAGGCAATCAGTCGTCATTGTGGTCGAAGTGAGATTAAGTATTTGAAATGAGACAGAAAGTGTCTCCCAGAGTTTATCATTCAGCAAGTATATGGGAGGCACCGTGGAAGGACAGGTACTGAACAGGGATATAAAAGCAAAAGTTTTTGTTTCTGGAGCAGAGTGATATAGTGAAAATAGAATTAATTTGGCATTACCACTAACGAGCCCCCCCCCTTGTTAATGTTGTAAGGATTAAATTGACAAATATATGTACAACTGCTCTTAAACTGTCATGCTCTATGAATTTAAGATGGTTGTCTTTCTTTTATTATCTTTAGTATATCTTGCCGCTTGTTCTGAAACAGTTTGCTGATATATTTGATGAACATCTGTTCTTACACTGAATAAATGCATGTTGCTGGAAATATGATTTTATATAAGGTGATTAGCAGAATTAGATTCTGCGCTGGAAGCTTGTACTGGAGAAGATGTGGGAGACACAGCACACTCAGATTTACTGTCTCTTTTCTGTTTCAGGTCGACTGCGCATTGTCACTCATTCGACTTGGAATGGAGAGAAACATTCCCGGTTTGCTGGCTCTTTGTGATAATTTGGTTACTCTGGAAGCTTTGGTGTATGAAGCCGGGTGTGATTTAACCCTAACTTTGAAAGAACTCCAGCAGATGAAAGATATTGAAAAGCTAAGACTACTGATGAATAGTGTAGGTTTTAACTTTCTTCTTGAGCATTCTGTATGTACTTTGATTAATGTGGGTCTCAAAGCCAAAGATGAAATGTACTCCAGACCTAAGCACTTAGTAAACAAAGGAAGGTTTCTTGTCTTAAAAATAAATTTAAAAAAAATTAATTTTTGAGTAAATTACTAAAAGCATCCCCAAATTATTTTGGGTGTTTTTATACCTTGCTTGCCCTTTATTCATACTCCTTTATATATAACTTTTTTTTTTTAGCTAGTCATATTTCTAAACTAGATGGCCATTCTAGTGATCATGTTTCTAGTCCTTCACTATGTTAATATTCCCAATGATTTATATATCTTACTTACACAGAAATACTGGAGTTTATAGGGCTAGGTGCTTGTGTGAAGAAAACATTATCGCTTAGGGTTCATGACCTTTGGAGAATTTGCCCAGCACTTTTAGATTCTTCCTGGGTCACTCTGGAGAGAAAGTGCATTCCCGGATATTGGATATTAGGACCTGGTTCCCTTTCCTCCCCTCCCCTCCCCTCCCCTGCCTTCTGCTCCCCTCCCCTTCCCTCCCTTCTCCTACTCTCCCCTCCCCTCCCTTCATGCTTTCTTAATTATCTTCCTTCCTTTTCCTTCTGATCATCTTTCTCCCTTAGGCCCTCCTTTCCCTTTTGCTTCATAATTTTTATCCCCTGATAAACCCACCGAGTGAAAATTGATTTGTGTTATAGGTAAGACTTCTTACAGGATTTATCTTCTGGGTTAAATAAGAGAAGGAATTGTGTAATGTCAGGGAGAATGAGTAAAATCATGTGTGTCATCTGGCATTTTGTGAAGGTGGATATAAAGGGGGACAAAAGGGAGAAATTCTGGGATTTTATACAGAAGCTGGTCCTCAAGTGGTTCCCTTCTAGAGCTTTGCAGTGCTCCTGTCAGTGTTGCTGTGCTTTTTTCTGTTTCACTCTTCCTGCCCATGGTCACTCTCTCCACCCCTCCGCCCCCCATTTTTGGAGTAGAATCTGTCTTTGCTCTGGAAGACCTCATGTTGAAGTTGTAGTATTAGCATGTTGGTCTTCCAGAGCGGGGTTTAGACTGTGAAGGAGCCAGAGTGACCATGGTCCTGCGAAGGCGGGCCAACTGCTATTAGCACTACTAGCCCCAGGCAGAAGGTGATTCTGCCGCTACTTCTCAGCTGCCTGGGGGAGGTGAACAGGAACATCTGATTAGTAAGTGTTGGGCTTCTCTTGATTCACATCAGTCTGATTATATGTGAGGTTTAGAACTTGTCGTCTGGAATAATCAGGTACTGAATGTGTTTGTTTTGGTTCATTGTTGTTTTCAGTGTTCTGAGGACAAATATGTGAGAAGTGCCTACCAGTGGATGGTCCCCTTTCTCCATCGTTGTGAGAAACAGTCTCCTGGTGTGGCTAATGAGCTTTTAAAGGAATATTTAGTAACGTTAGCCAAAGGGGACTTAAAATTTCCCCTGAAGATATTTCAGCATTCCAAACCAGACGTAAGTAGAAACTCTTAACTTCTTAAGAACTGTTGTACTTTTTCCTCTGCAGAATTAGGTTTTATTGGTCCTTTTATTATAATAGGCATCTAAGTAATTTCTCTTTATTTTTTATTTTTTAAAATATTTTATTTATTTATTTGACAGAAAGAAACACAGTGAGAGAGGGAACACAAGCAGGGGGAGTAAGAGAGGGAGAAGCAGGCTTCCCGCCAAGCAGGGAGCCCGATGTGGGGCCTGAACCCAGGATTCCAGGTTCATGACCTGAGCCGAAGGCAGTCGCTTAACCAACTGAGCCACGCAGACCCCTCAGTAATTTCCTTTAAACAGGAAAGAAAATGGTTGTTATGTTATTTATTATTATTATTTAAATTTTATTATTATTTAAATTTTAAATTTTATTTTAAATCAATTAATATAGAGTGTATTATTAGTTTCAGAGGTAGAGTTTACTGATTCATCATTTGCATATAACACCCAGTGCTCATGACATCAAGTGCCTTCCTTCATGCCCATCACCCAGTTAAGCTATCCCCCCACCCACATCACCTCCAGCAACCCTCAGTTTGTTTCCTAGAGTTCATTGTCTTTTTTTTAAAAAATATTTTATTTATTTATTTAATATAGAGAGAGCGAGCACAAGTAGGCAGGACAGCAGGCAGAGAGAGAAGGGAGCAGGCTCCCTGCTGAGCAGAGAGCCCAATGTGGGGCTTGATCTCAGGACCCTGGATCATGACCTGAAAGAAGGCAGACACCCAGCCATCTAAGCCACCCAGGCGCCCCTAGAGTTCAGTGTCTTTTATGGTTTGCCTCCCTCTCAATTTGAAATTTTTTTCCCTTCCCTTCCCTTATGTTCATCTGTTTTTGTTTCTTAAATTCCATATACGAGTGAAATCATAGGTTGTCATGTATTCTTTAAACATGTTCAATTCAGTCAATTCTTTTAGAAGTTCATGTTTATTTATTCCAAAGTTTATTGACTTTCTGTTTCTATCGATTATATTTATTGTTATATATCAAGACCAAAAATACTAATAGTTGATAGAGGACTAACTTCTTACTATAGAGAGGCATTGTACAAGTGTTAACTCATTTAATACTTATAACAATCCTATGAGGTGGGTGTTTTTATTAGTAATCGGAGGGAAAGAAAAATTGTGATCCTGAGTGGTCAGGCAGTTGCCCGGGGTTACACATAAGGAGTGGAATTTGGATTCACACGTGGGTCTTCTGATTTCACAGCTGTGTTCTTCACCATTAAGGTTTACCCTAATACCAACAGAAGAAGAAAAGATTCTTGCCCTTTAGGACCTTCAAAATATTTATGAAAATATTTAGGATCTCATAAGGAAATCTATATTCTTAATAAATTTTATATTTACTGAAGAGTACTATATGGTTGACTCTCAAACTTAACACAACGTTTGGGGGCACTAGCCCCCCACCCCCTGTGTAGGTGAAAGTCCATGTGTAATTTTTGTAAAAAACTTACTGATCAGTAGCCTACTGTCGACCTTACCAATAACATAAACGGTTGGTTATTTTTAGAAAAAAGTAAGCTAGAGAAAGGAAAGTATTATTAAAGTCATACGGAAGACAAATGCATTTACAGTACTGCTGTATTTATAAAGAACCAATTGGCTTGTTAGTGGACCCTCTCAGTGCAGGGGTCAGCTGTGTTTATAGCTCTGTATTTCTACAGGATTCAAAGGGTTGTTCAGATTCGGTGGCAGTAAGTCATTTTATTAAGCACAGCATACTTTTGTGAAGTAAATAACCTCTTAATTTAGCCATAAATCAAACATGTTGTTTCAAGAGACAGTGGCTCCCTTTCCGTTGGAGGGGGCTCGGGCAGGAAGTAGGATAGCATGGCCACTGAAGGCACTGACTTTAGATTCAGATTCAGAGCCGTGGATGGGGTTTCACGCAGAAGCCATGTAAGGCCTCTTCTGACCCTAACTTGTGATTGAGTGCCCTTCCATGAGATAGCATGTGTAGCAGTCTCAAGCCCCCTGAAGTATATGGCCACAGACCATATAATCCAGATAAAAAAAGAAAGCGTTGCTTAGTTAACCTTACACGTTTTTTGATTTCTGAAAGGGTTGTTTGTTAAACATGTGTCTGTTCTTTGGCTATTTAAAAATTTCCATCTTCTTATAAGCAGTTCCCACTCAGTGTTCTGATTTTGGCTTTTGGGTGGTTTGCTGTGGGCCGAGGGTGGGTTGCTTCAGCAGAATACTGTGTGAGCAGCAGGATGGATGGAATATGAATGTTTTATGAGGAAGAAAGAAGTGACTTAAAATTCCTTTCCAGTAATCTTGTTTGTGATACTTCTTTCTTACAGAGTCTTGTAAATCCTTTGTATGTCGTCAGCTTTTTGTTGTTTTTACTTGGCAATTTAGCATGTGCCTTTTGAATAAAACATACAGCCATTTGCTTTTGTTGATATATGTAAACATCAAAGCAGAAAACAGTGGGGTTGCTGGGCTCTTCCTTTCCAATTTGTCCTCTTTATCTCTATCAATATTATCTCTCCCCAATGGAAATTTGATTATGTCATGATCTGTGGGAAACCAGTGTCTACAAGGTAAATGTTGGGCTCTCTGGAGTGGCTTAGAAGGTTCTTTGTGGTCTGTTTCCAGTCTGTCTCCTTAGCCTCATTTCCCTCTGAGAGTGAGTGTGCTAGTCCATTCACACCGACCTTCTCATCCTGTCTTCATGCTGTCCAGCCTTTCGTGCCTCTTTATGCTTTTATGGGCCATTTCCTTTGTTTGGGATGGGCAGCTTCCCTCTCCTTCCCTTTACAGACACCTGCCTGTCCTTCAAGATTCCCTCTGCTAAGAGACCTGTGACTTATGTGTGCTATGACAGGCCTTGTCCTTCCCTCTGTAATAACCCGATCGCACTGTGTCATAATTAATGTGCACGTATTTTTCTTTCCCTCCCTTTGTTTCCTATATATGTTCTCTATGTCTCAGGCATCTGTGTATTACCGGGGAGTCAGTGCTTTGCAGAGAGAAGGTGCTTAGTAAATTTAGCCAGGGCAAAGGATGGATAAATGATTGAAACTGGATTTCATTATGATGCTTTGGACCACTTGATCACATTTGTTTGCTTTATTAGGATTGTGCTTGGAGCACTGTTTTTTATTTTATTTTACTTGACTCTTTATGAAAAGAATGTGCCTTGGATATGCCATGAGTCATGCGCAGAGTGCTTATAGTAATATAACAGGAGCAGTGATTTCTTACCCGACAGCTTAGGCTAAATTATGCTGCATTAACAAATGATCACTAAATCTGAGTTTATTTTTCAGAAGCACAGTATAGGCTGTGGTTGGGCTTCTGCTGTGTTCCATGTCTTGTTCATTCTAGGACTTGGCTAAAAGAGGGGGCCCCTTTTCTAAGCTGTGGTACAGGAGAAAGAGCAAAGGAGAACCACACAAGTGGCTCAAAGTTTAGCTCAAAGTGTGTCAAGTTACATCCTCTCCATTTCACCTGCCAGAGGAAGTCTAGCCAAGCCTGTTGTTAACGAAAGCGTAATCCCGTCTTGGGAGAGAAGGGAATGAACACTCGGGAACAATAATACAAACACATTTGTCCTTTTTACTGTAACATGTGCTTCAAATTCTCCCTCTCCTTTATAACATCCTGATTTTAAGCACTCATCTGTCTCACCTGTGATTTTAAGCTGTTGCTCTTTATTTGCATGGCCCTTTGGAAAGTGGAATTTAGGAAGGAACTTAGGCAAGTCTGGATGGAGGTGATTTGGGAATAAAATATTTTACCTTCTCGCATTGTTCTCAGTCTTCTGTACTAGCATTTCTTTTTTCTTCTTCTTTTTTTAATGGATTGTGTATGGGATACAGTGGATTAGAATTTGGGGGTTATGGACCTGGAATATGCATTTGACAGTTTATCCAGTGATTCTGATAGAAAGCCTCTTGATCTGTGTTACAAATAATTCCCACTGTTGGTTTGCTGTTCCTTCAGTTCCCATAGTGGTGAAGGCCGCGTTCATCTGATCAGGAATGGAACTGTGTCAAGTTCCAAAAGGCCTCTCCTGCTCCCTTTCTCCCCTGTTCCTGTAGTGCAGTACTCTAGGGCCATGAGTTTGGAAGCTTTGGGTGCTGACCTAGGCCTGTATGCCAGCACTGGTATAGATGGGAGAGTCTACTCAACACTTTAAACTCATGCCTGTAATTTCCTGCTTGCCTACTTTGGGCCCCCATACTTCTTAGGGAATTGAAAAGTGCCTCTAGAACTGTGCTATTCAGTATGATAGCCTCTAGCCATGGGTGACTATATAAGTTAAAATAATAAAATGAAAAAATAAATTCTTCAATCTTACTAGTTTTCTGTTATTTCTAGTATTTCGTAGTTACAAACAATGCTACAGTGAATAACCTTGTTCCTATGTGTTTTTGTGTCTTTGGTATGCCTTCAGGGTATATTCCTGGAAGGGGCTTCCTGAGCCTAAAGACAGGGTCATGTTCTCTCCAGGGGGTTGGTCCCCTTGATGTTCCCACCAGCCGTGTGGGAGCATACCTATTTCTCTACAGTGTTGTGGACTGAATTTGTTACCATAGTTTAAAATTTTTGCCAGTGTGGCAGGTGAAAAGTGACATTTCAGTGTTGTTTTAATTAAAATGTCTTTAATTAAGAGTGAATTAGAACATTTCCTTATATATTTAGGGGGTTATTTCTTTTTTGGTGAATTGTCCATCATCTTTCCCACATTTTTCACTTGGACTTTTGTTCCTTTGTGATTTACTTTTGTAGAAATTCAGATTTATTGGTGTAATTAGCCCTTTTTTGGTGATATGTATTGTGTATATTTCTTCCAGTTGGTAGGCTGTCTTTGAACTTTGTTTATGGTGATTCGTGTCGGGCAGAATTTTTATCTTTTTATTTATGTGTAGTCAAACTGAGCAATCTTTTATTGCCTCTGTATTTTGAGTAATGGTGAGAAAACCTTTTCCCACTCCAAGGTTAAAGAAGAATTCACTCATTTTCTTTCAGTTCTTTTATGGTTTTATTTTTATGTTTGGTTAGATCAGTAATCTACTTGGAGTTCATCCTTTTGTATGGTGAGATGTGGATCAATTTTTTTCCCCCCAGATGGCTACCTAGTTGCCTCAGCACCATTTATTAGAAATTCTGTCTTTTCCTGAGTGATTTAAGATGCCACCTTTGTCATATACCAAATTTCCATTTGTTGGTTAATCTCATTCTAGAGTTTTTATATTGTTACTGGTTTGTCTATATACTAGGAACATACTGTTTTCTTTTGTATTTTATTTATTTATTTATCTATTTATCTATTTATCTATTTATTTATTTATTTATTTATTTGAGAGAGAAAGCAAGCAAGCATAGTGAGACACAGACAGGGACTCTCAGACAGGGACAAGCAGACTCTGAAATGATGACCTGAGCTGAAATCAAGAGTTGTATGCTTAGCCAACTGAGCCACCCAGGTGCCCCTAGGAGCACACTGTTTTAATTATAGCGATTTTATCATGGGTTTTTAAAGTCTAGTAAGGGTAGTATTCAGTACTCTGTAGTTTTTTACCCTAGGTTTTGTTTTTGTTTTTGATCTTTTAAAAAAGATATTCTTATATGTTTGTTTCTCCATCTGAACTCTTGTACAACTTGCCTAATTCCATAAAATAACTTGTTGGTATATTTACTTTGATGATATTAAATTTATAAATTGGTCAGACCCATATCTTTATAATGTTCAGTCATCCTATTCAAGAAGAGAGGGTATCGTTCTGTTTGTTCATGTCTTTTTTTACTGTCTTACAGGAGTATTTGAAAATGTTCCTCATTTAGGTTACATACACAGTTCTTGTTAAATTTATTCCTAAACATTTAATTTTCTGTTTCTGTTTTAAATCTAGTTTTCTCTACCTTCACTCCTCTGTTTGTTGTTTGTGTATATGAAAGCTGTTCATTTTGTATGCTAATTTTGCATTCTGCCACTTCACTTCTTTTTTGTATTGCTTCATTCTCCAGGGTTTTCTAGGTATCCTATTTTATCACCTGTTCTTTATCTACTATCTGTAGAACATAATTTTAAGACCATTTTTAAAAACCAAATTATAACTTTCTTACATTTCTTTCTTGCTGTGCAGTATGGAAAATAATCTGCTTTCCATGGTGGGGGAAGACTTACTGATTTCCTAGAAGTTTTAGAGGGGCTCTTTTCTATTAGCCTGAGGTGGGGCAAATGATGGTTTAATAGTTACCTATGAGATATTAGGACAGGAGTGATGGAAATAAGAAGTGTGTCATACTTTATGAAGTTAGACATCTTATAGAGAGTTGAACAGAGCAAGACTAGAAAGTATCTTAAAACTTTGAGCATTACGATTCTTGTACATAATAGATTGTGTTAAGAAAGATATGCTAAATGGATAGGAAGAGAACAAAATGAAGCCATAGGAATACAGAGAGGATGAAGGGTCTATGTATGAGACTAGGACGAGGATGTGTTCATTGGACCAGCATTTATGGAGCCTAGTGGACGAGACTAGAAATCTGGGAAAGCTCAATTGATAAAAGAGTCAAATAGAGGAAAAGTGGGATTCTCAGGGATGTTTTAGATAGGGCAAGACTAAGTTTTTGAGAAGTTCCATGTTGGAGTAGGATAAGACAAAGAAGGTGCCTGGGTGGCTCAGTAGGTTAAAGCCTCTGCCTTCAGCTCAGGTCATGATCTCAGGGTCCTGGGATCGAGGCCCACATTGGGCTCTCTGCTCAGCAGGGAGCCTGCTTCCTCCTCTCTCTCTGCCTGCCTCTCTACTTGTGATCTCTCTTTCTCTGTCAAATAAATAAGTAAAATCTTTAAAAAAAAAAGAATAAGACAGAGACAAAAGACTGATACCATGTTTACATAAGGCAAGTAATTTAGTTTATGTGAACTAAATTTTGCTTAGTCATAGGACAGGAAGTGTGAATTGGCACCGGGCCATGAAGGAATTTGAGTGGAATGCAAAAAGCTTTTTCTTTACCTTTTACATTATAGGGCTGCTAAGGGGGTTTTCAACAAGATTTTGAACATATGTGATCAACTGTGGATTCTAGAACATTTAACTTCCAGGTAATACTTGAATGTTGTAGGGAGGGAAAGATAGGAAGCAGGGGAATCAAGGAAACCCATCATGGAGTTTGGCTTCTGTTTCAGTTGGTTTTCCAATTTATTCCTTTTCACTGAAACTATTTTCAGTCTTTTTCCTTTTCCTATATGAGTTGGTTATGACTGTAGTTTTCCTCCATCTCTCCCATTCTTCCTGTATGTGAAGTTTCCCTGCAGGACCGTGAGTCCATATTGCTTAGTGTGGACCCCGGAGCTGACTGCCGGCATTAGGCTCCTGGGCTGACCGTGACCAGCCCTGAGCCTTGAGCAAGGGATGTGTCCTGTCATTGCCCCAGCGCCCCCTTTATGGAAAACTGTGATAGAATGTATTACCCTTACAGGACGGTTTCAGGAGTTATGAATGAAAGCACGTGAAGCATATAGAAGTAACACCTGGCACACAATAAGAAATCAGGAAAAGTTAACGATTTTACTTTTGAATAATACTTGTTTTTACGGTGCTCTCTGTTTCACCAGTCTGTCACTTTGCAACTTTGGGTAACTGTCAAATGTCAATGTCAAATTAACGACAAATTTTTTTCTTAAAAAAGAAAAGAAAGGCATATGACTCCTTTAACTCAGCTGCGTCAGAAAACTTCACTTCCCTGGAACTTGAGTGTTTCTTCTTCCCATCCACTGATGTGATTTTTCTACTGAGAAGATGCCTTTGCTTGGCAGCTTCTCTCCCTCACTTTCTTATCTTGAATTTCTACGAAAATGTTGAAAACCACTAGATCTTTATTATGGAAATTAAACTTATTTTGTCATTGAATAAGGGCTCTAAGAACATAGGTTCAGCTTTCTATTTTGGTGTCTTTGGTAATGATGGAAGCATTCTTCATGCGTTAATTTCATCCTCACAACAATGATATTAGGAAGATGTTAATATCCAAGAAGGTGGGAAGTAGAAATGAGAAAAACAAGGCACAAATACATTTTTCTGGAATACAAAAATACAAATGTATTTTTGTATTCCAGAAAATAAGAGAGTTTGGTTTGCACTGGGAAGTGTGTATCCTGTAGAGACAGTGACCCATAGTCGCCGGCATTCTGCGTCACTGTGTCCTCAGATTCGAGTATTACTGCATTGCAATGAGACTTCTTTTGAATAGAATGCCCGTGCTGTTAGTTACATGACTAATATATAATGCATCCTGAAAATTAGTAGGTTCAAACATCTCTGAATATTAGTTAAGGGATTTTATATATTTTTGTAATTGAAACACATAAAATTTGGCTTTAGGGTTAGAAATATTTTTAATGAATTGCCTTTTTAATTCACTATGTTTCTTCTATCTACTTTATCCTGAATGGGTCATAAATTGAAGAATCTGTTTTTAGCAGATGCAAAGCTTATGGGTACAAATTATCTTTTCTAGCTGATTCTGTAATTAAAATGTGATTTCATTTAGCATTATTAAAGACCCCCAAAGTCTGTAAGCTAAAGAAAAATCAAGATTTGTTTTTGTAGCTGATTAATTGCACTGTTTAATATTCTATTGACAGTTGCACTGGGCTATGGAAAAACTGACTGTAAATTTCCTGACATTTAGTACAGCATGGTTTATTTTCTCTAGCTGCAGCAAAAAATTATTCCTGATCAGGACCAACTGATGGCAGTAGCTCTAGAGTGCATCTACAACTGCGAGCGCAGTGACCAGCTGGCTCTTTGCTATGACATATTAGAATGTCTTCCACAAAGAGGATACGGGTAAGAACCCAGAGCGTGCCAGTCTTATCGTTGTCTTTTCATCCTAACAGCCAAAACCAAAGTGTTGTTTCCCAGAATGTTCATTAGACAGAATTTTGGGCATATAAAAAATATATGGAGAAGACAATGGGGTGATCTGCAAACCTGTTGCCTAGAGATAAACTTGTTTTTCCAGCAGTATATGAATACTCGCTATAATTTTGTCAACCTTGATAAATTATCCAACAAGAAACAAAAATATCACCACCACCACAACAAAAAATACTTTGCTTCTAGTGGGTGGACAGTGATGTCTCTGTTCTAAGTTGTGTTTCTACTGAAGTGTTTTCCATATTTATGAGCTCGTGGTATTCTGTGAATTATTTGTTCTTGGCCCTTGCCTATAATAGTCTTAAGTAGTAATATATGAATGTACATAGTTTTATTTGACTTTATTTTTCTTTATTCTACTGAGATTTAATTAACATACAGCACTGTATAAGCTTGAGGTGCTCGTCATAATGACTCGACAGACATCATGAAATGACCACAGTTTAGCTAGCATCCGTCATTTCATATAGATACAAGAAAAAAAAGAAAAAAAGCTTTTTACCTCATGATGAGATCTTTTACTTTCATAACAACTTTGCAATATAACATGTAGTAGTGTTTTTGTTGTTTTCAGTTGGTTTCCCAAATCATTCCTTGACTGGAACATGTATGTTGTGCATCATTGTCCCCTGTGCTTACTTATGTTCGCCCTGGGAGTTTATAATGAATCTTGGAGCACTGAAAAAAGAAAATAAATTATTATTATTTAAAAAAAAAAGACCTGGAAGTTTATACCCTTTGACCACCTTTATCCATTCCCCATGCCTCCCACCTCTGGTAACCACAAATCCAGTCTTTTTCTGTGAGTTTGTTATTTTTTTTTTGTTTTGGTTTTTTTACTTTTTAAGATTTCACAGAGAAGTGAGATCATCATTCAGTATTCGTCTTTCTTTGTCTGACTTTTTTCACTTAGTATAACGCCCTCCAAGTCTGTCCATGTTGTCATAAAGTGCAGGATTTTCTTCTTTCTTCTTTTCTTATAGCTGAATCATATTCTATTGTGTATATGTAAATAGTGCATTTTTGTGATTCATACATCTGTTGATGGACGCTAAGGTTGTCTCTCATCAGTCTTGGATACCGTGACTAATGCTGCTCCGTCTTTCTTTTCCTTCAAAGCAAGTTTTTATTTTTTTTTGAAGTGAATGATAGAAATCCCCAGTTCTGCACCCCACTGTGAAATAATTGTTTCATGCAGTCATTGGTGGTACTACCATCAGGTGAAAGATTCATGGATAAAGGATATTTGTATGGGACCAAAGAATTGCCTCAGCAACTTCATCTATTTTTTTTTTTTTTTTTTTTTGTCATTTCAAAGGGGGAAATTTAGCTTTAGGAAGTAGAAGTCACCTTTAATTAAGCCACCGGATGTGCTGATGTGCTGTCACAATCCGCTCTGTGTTACTTCCTGGGGAGATGCCAGTAGGAAGTAAAGTTGTTCATTCTTTATCTAATCAGTTCTTTGGGCTGAGCTTTGGGATTACAAGTGAATAGGGGAACAAGTTAAATCACACCATGAAGGAAACAGTCAAATAAATGCGAAGTGTGAGACACTCTACAAGTCAGCTGGTCTTTCCACTTTGAAAAGTCTGTGTCCTGGAGGTGCTGATCCAAGATCAAGGGGTGCCTGGCTGGCTCAATCAGGAGAGCATGCGACTCTTAATGTCAGGTTCATGAGTTCAAGCCCCCACATTGGGTGTAGAGATTACTTAAAAAAAATAAAATCAAGGAGTTCAAAGAGACATAATCTTCTCCTAATTTTTAATTATAAAGTAATGTATGCCCATAACAAAAGTGAGGGAATTGAAATACTTGTAATTGATAAACAGCTGTTTGCTGCCCCATCTTCCCTGTGTTTGAATACCTGTCTCCTCACAAGAAACACCAGCAGAGAGCATGTTTTTCTTTTGGTCTTTGCCTGCCTGTTTCTAAGACAGCTCATGTTGTGACTGCAGTTTTTTACCCATCCCATACCTACTTTTACCATTTTTTTCAGTGTAGTTGGGGTAGTATTTTCATCATTGTGTTATGTAAATATTGTTTCTATAAAGCTGGGTATGATTATATTTCCTTTGCAGGCAACTTTCTGTTTTTCCCGGGTTTCCCCCTCCCTTTTTTTGAAATTTCCTTTTCCTTTTTTGTTGTTTTATTTGTTTCCATTTATCTCCTCTCTTCTGACGGAAATAAAACTCTTTTCTGTGGTCAGACAAATCTCAGTTCCTTCCCTTTATTCGCATTATCTCTCCCTCTGTGCATTTTGAGACATCCTTTTTGGAATTGTCTTTTCTCTTCCTTTGGTACGGGTTAATTGTCCCATATTCTGCACAGCTGCCATCCTGAGGCTTTGATTTGCCTCTCTCTCGTGTTACATATTGGATTTCTGAAATTTCTTTTCTCCTTCTTTCACTTATTCTCTCATTTTGATGGAATACAATCTTAACAGTTTCCTATCAGAGATTACATGGAGGCATTTTTATTTTAAAACTGTCCCACTTCAGAAAGATACCAGAATTGCCCCCTTGAACTTGGTAGAAACCTTGGCTATGTACGCAGTTTTAGGTCTATAATCTTTTCTTTGTGAGTTTTGAAGGCACCAGTCTTGTCCTCGCCTCCCAGGATTGTCAAGTAGTCCTATACCATTGTAAATCACTACTATATAGATGGCTTTTCTTCCTTTTTGGACATTTTGGTATATCTTCTCTTCATCTCTAATGTTCTGAGATACCATAAGGATGTGTTTTATTGTGACTCTAAATTTGTTGTGTTGTTCATTTAGATAGCCTGTTTCCATCTGGAAACTCCTGCCCTTCAGAGCTTTGGGAAATTTTCTTATATTCTTTCCTTGAATAAGTTTCCTTGCTAATTTTATTTGTACTCCCTTCCTTTTTCTTTCTCCATTTTTAAAATATTTCTTTATTTACTGCCCTTTTTATTCTTTTCCCCACTTTTCGATCTTTTGTTAAAAGACCTGGGATTTTCTTCAGTTTTATCTATTCATCCATCTTTTGAATTTTAAAATTTATTTTGACTTTCTTATTTAAATTCTAAGAACTTTTAAAATAAGATAGTATCCCATTCTTATTTCAGAGATGCATACCTACCCGTTCCTCTGCTCCTTGTACGATCCACTTGCTCGCCATGGTCTCTCATTTTCCATATCCTGTTTGTATATCTGCCTTTACTGTTAGGGACTGTCCTCCGTGTTGAGTGATTCTTGACCATTAATTTATATATAAGACACTAAAAAGATGATTGGAAGCCTTGTGACAAGATAAAGCCTTTTCATTGTGGGAGTACATGGAAGTTGCCTCAGATGTGAGGATCTAGCTTGTCCACTTGTTTCAGCTTTGATTTTTTTTGTGTAGGTTAGTCTTAGACTCTATTTTGTTATAGGAATGTTGGGTAGTTCAGAGATCCTGATCTTTCATCACCTCATCAGGAGTCTCAGTACTGACCACCAAGAAGGAAACCAAGCAATTAGACTTGTCAGTGGTAAAGCTAAGTGGAGATTGTGGTAGTGCTTAATACATCCTTTCCTTCCTCAGTCTAGGTTTAGGGAATCTTCATGTAGGGTGCCTCAGCATGTGTTCACTACCCAGACTTATAGAGATATGACCATAGGTTATCTCACGTCCTTAGTAAAGAGTGGCAGGAATAGGTGGCAGGTGTGCCTCTGGGAACCTTAGGTCTCTCTTTGAGCGCCATGGGCTGTCAGTAGGCAGCACAAGCCTGGTAAAGGGCCGGTATGAACAGATTCTCCAGCAAAATGTCATTACCCATCATTCAGACACCTCAACCCAATGGCTATCAGGGTGTTAGTAGTAAAATTGCTCTGCCTGGAGGGTAGACAAGAGGTGGAGAGGCTTCTCTTACCTGTGTCAGAGGTGGTGGGCAATTTTTTCCTTAAATGGCCTCACTAGGAAACTTGATATTCTGTCTTTCAGCTTTGTGCCTTCTTTGTTGTCCTTGAGTCAACTAGTCAAGCTCATTGACTCCCAAGTAACATGTATAATTTTTAGGAATAAGTGTATTAGACCTTGTTTTTCAGTAAGATCAAACTAGCATTAATATCAACTAGAGCTAATCTATTCATTTTTAAATAGCAATTTGCTTACCATAAGAATGAATGATGATATTAAAAGAACATATTTTATGTAGACATTATAATTATAGAATTACTGTGTTTTTAAAGAGTGTGTAGGCTAAGAAATGCCTCTTTTTCCTGGCTTCAGATTATTTTTTTTTAATCTAACAGTTTTTTAAATAAATATAAAAATAGATTGAAATCCATATATTTCTTAATGATTATATTTCATATTTACAGTTTTCTAAATAACAATTTTACATTAGCCTAGTATTAAAATATAGAGCTTCAGAATATTTTCTGTGGTTCTCGTCATGCCAAGTTCATCAATTTTATTCTGCCTGTGGTTAATTGTTCATGTTTAGTGGTTGCATGGTTATTTACCAAATGGTAAACTGTTACATTTTCTCATCACTTAGGAAATGAACACTTAATTTAACCTAATTAATTTTTGTGCATCTTACATAGACAGCATATTCCACTGGCTGAAAAAAAATCTTTAGTAATTATGTTATGGATGTCAGTTCACAAACGAAAAACCCTGTATTCTTGAAAATCAGTGACAAATGTTTATTGTAGAGCTACAAAATATAGTTAAAACAATACTACACTATGTTACTAGAAGGTAGCTGTAATAAGTGACATTTTGAAGGACTTTAAATGGAACGTTTAACAGCACTCTACTTCAAGGCCTAAAACTTGGTTTGAAAAGGTAGTGTCATCTTCGTAAATTGCATGAATAATTGACCAATAGATTTAGACCAGGAAATATTGATAATTTTAAAAAATAATGTTTTTTTTTTATGTGTTCAAGTTAGGACATTCTTAATTTTCTAAGTCCAGACAAAGATTTCATGTGGTCATCTTCCTAATAAAACCCTGAGATCTTGCTGGGGTTCAGTTGCATCATTGGCTGGAAGGCCCTGGGGAGCGTCAGGTACAGTGGCTCTCCACTGAGAGCATTCCCTCCATAGTTGGGACATAGATCTGTACAGGTTGGAAGGGGACTTTTATAGTAGTTTCTGAGCTTTTTTTACAGATCCCTGCATTCACTTGTACATGTGTTGTGTCATACTACATCTACTCTGCCGGCCACATTTTTGTTTAGTATATGACCCTTTGCCATGACAATGTTTCTCCTAGTCGCCTGTCCCGGTGCTTCCTCAGAAGGGGCTTGCTTTTATCTCCACCTTTTAGGGATTATCTAGATAATGGCTGTGCTTTTTGTTTGTTTGTTTGTTTGTTTGTTTCCTAATATTGGAGTGGGTGCTGAGAGAATGGTGTTCTGGAAGAAGTCTTCTGAGTATATAGAATCCTAATGGAAACTTCCTACAGGGTATGGAAGGGATATAGACAGGCCTAAGAGCAAGTCAGTATGCAGGGCCATGTTTCCTAATCTGTTATATTGGCTAAAAGAACAGAACCTTGGGACAGCTGGGTGGCTCAGTCATTAAGCATCTGCCTTTGGCTCAGGTCATGGTCCCGGAGTCCCAAGGTTGAGCCCTGTGTTGGGCTCCCTGCTTGGTTGCAAGCCTGCTTTTTCATCTCCCACTTCCCCTGCTTGTATTTCCTCTCTAGTGTGTTTCTCTCTGTCGAATAAATAAAAGAAATCTTTAAAAATAAACAAATAAATAAATAAGAACAGAACCAGGTGGTGATTTTACCCTTTAACTCTTCTTTAAGAAAAAAAAAAAAAAGACTTAAAATTGACTTCTAATGTTGCCTTTTTTTTTGTTGCCTTTTAGCAGAATTGATCTAAAAGTTCTTGAGGAAATAGTTGTCCATATCACACTCATCAGTAATATGTAATATTCTTCTAGTCCAGTATTTTTTAATTTTTAAAATCTTTATTTATTTTTTTATTTTAAAGGATTTTATTTATTTGTCAGAGAGAGAGAGAAAGAGTCAGAGAGTGAGCACAAGCAGGGGGAACAGCAGGCAGAAGGAGAAGCAGGTAGAGGTAGAAGCAAGCTCCTTTGCTAAGCAAGGAGCCTGATGCGGGACTCGATCCCAGGACTCGGGATCATGACCTGAGCCGAAGGCAGATACTTAACTGGCTGAGCCCCCAGGTGTCCCACACCCAATATTTTTAACCTTAATCTCTTAAGTCATGAAAGATGCTGAAGGCGTTCAGGAAATAAGACCAGAATTTTGCCCAGCAGTGTAATATTGTTGTATATTAGCTCTAAGGGACAAATCATTTCTTTTTTTTTCACTTGAGTATTGTATTTTATGTAAAAAGCTACTACTAAAACTGAATTTTAATTTTTTTCTCTTAATCTTTCAGTCATAAAACAGAGGTAACAAATGCTCTTCATGACATGGTAGACCGACTGGAACAAATTCTCAGGTGAGAAAAACGTTAGTCTATTGGCTCTGTGCTGAGGGTAGAGGTCTGCCCAAGAAACACTACTTTTCATATGCCTAGTGGTCATTTGCAGGTTTGACTCTCTATTTGTTTGACTCTTTTGGGAGTGAATTTTCTTAATAAAAATGTACTGCTTGCCTATGGTAAGGTAATAAGAGATTTTGAAGACTGGTGGACCTGTGTTCAAATGTTGGCATTGCCACTTAGAAGCTGGGTGATCTTTGAACCTTGGGTTTTCTTATAGTAGCTAATCCATGAGATGATGGAATTAATGTTAGATTAACCATTTGAAGTGCTTCCTAGGCAGTGGGTACATAAGAAATGTTCATTCCTGCAATAGTTACTATTACGTCTGTCGGCAAACAATATTATGCTTCTGCCTTCCATTTTTGGGGGCATATTACATTTTATTGGATATCTGGGATATCTGGGTTAGATCAAACTGCATGAGAGCCCTCAAGTAACTCTATAGTAAGGTCTTCACTGTCAGAATGAAGCATTATACTTTCTGATATTCCTAATTTGCCATTTAGGAAGTCAGATGTTGTTTACTAGTATTTATATGAGTATATGAAGATCTTGGGCAATTTTAAATATCTTTATTAATGGAATTTTAGAGATAACAAATTTTTTTCTAACACATAATTATAGGGTTATAGGTAATACCATCACTTCATAGTGGTATATGAGTAGTAAAGTATAATAATTTGGAGTCTACTAATTAGAAGTTTAATTCATTCAATTTAAGGGACTTAAGTATAAAAATATTTCATGTTGTATTTAAGGACACAGTGTTTTTATGCCATGTATGTATGGGAGTTGAATGAAGAATTAATTGTTCACTTTTATTAGGACCTCTGTTTCCCTGTTTATTACTACCTTGCTGCTTGTTACTTTGTGTCCTGAAAGTTATACAGTTTTTTTGTGTTTTTTTTTCTTGAAAAAGTCTTAGTAAATCAAGCTCGCTCTTTCTTTTCAAGCTTTGCTTATTCTAGTTTGGCTGTGTCTCTCCTTTCTCTGGTGTCTCCAAGAAGTTGAACATAGTTTGAGTATAGTTCAGTAGATTAAGTCAGTATAGATTCATTCCTTACAAATTTGCATGATTACCTTTTTTTCCCTTAATGAAACTGAGAAGAGTGATCGCAAAAAGATGTGGTGAAGTAAACACAGTATATTTCATGGTATGTTCCTGGGTGTTACCACGAGTGGTCCTGATGTCACATTATGCTTTTTTTTTTTTTTAAGATTTTATTTTTTTATTTGAGAGAGAGAAAGAGTGACAGAGAGCATGAGAAGGGAGAAGGTCAGAGGGAGAAACAGACTCCCCACGGAGCTAGGAGCCTGATGCAGGACTTGATCTGGCAACTCTGGGATCGTGACCTGAGCTGAAGGCAGTGGCTTAACCAACTGAGCCACTCAGGCACCTGTCACATATGCTCTTAGCACCTCAAGGAAATAGTTACACCCAGTTTCTGGATGATACTCATGTCTTTCCCTGTTTCATTTAAGTTACTGACCTTTTAAAATAAGAATTTTTATTCCTGTTCCACCTCACACCTACTAATCATTGAAAAATGTTTCAGCATATGTGATGTCAGGTGATACAACTCATGCAACCTATCTTTATGATGAGCTACCGAATTCTAGCCAGTCACTCTCGATAAACCCAGGAGTAGTTAATTAAAAATGTGAGATTTGGTGAGGCCAACCATCATATATATGTGATGCTGATGGTTAAGGAGTGAGATATCTCAAGAAGATTCATATGGGACAAAATTTGTGACACACTTTGTATTTTTAAAGACTAGATTCTGGAGGGAGATTGAGCCTTGTGATGTGTCTGTGGCTCCAACTCTAAAATTGTTTATTGCTTTTAACAACCTTGCCTATAACAAATTACTGATTAGGATTGTGCAGACTTAAAGCTGAGTATCAAAATGTTAGATTTGTTTGTTTTACTGATTTGATGCTTTTAGAATAGAGGAAAATAATAAAAAACATTTTTAGATAAAGGCAGGTCATATTTAAAAAAAATGGGTTACTAATTCCAAGTACATTGTAGTAAAGCACAGGAAATAATATTTGATATATAATTCTTAGCTTTTTTTCCTGAGAATTAATGCAATATGTAGAATTCGGTCATTCTGTGTGCTACTTTTTGTTTTTAGTACTAAACACCTAAGTGCTGCTTGTATGTTCAAGACTCTTGGACTTTTTTTGTTTGGTAGCAAGACTTTAACAAGTTCCTCTCTCACTTGTAGTGTGTCGGAGCTCTTGGAGAAGCACGGACTTGAGAAACCAGTTTCGTTTGTTAAGAATACTCAGTCTAGCTCAGAAGAGGCACGCAAGCTGATGGTCAGGTTGACCAGGCATACTGGTCGGAAGTAAGTAATGAACAAAATTAATTGATACTTGTATGTGATTAAAAATAAGTACTGTTCTTTTTTTTATTATTTACTTCGTTGAGTTGTAATTAACCAACACTAAAATCCATGTTTCAAGTGTAGAATTTAATAAGTTTTGAGTATATGTAGGTACTCATGAAACCATCTTGCAGTCGAGGTAATAAATGTGTCACCCATAAGAGCTTCTTCTTGCCCCTTTATATTTTCCTCCCTTTTGCTTCGCTTCTCCTGATTTCCCCCCCAACCCCCGTCCCCTCTCCAGGGTACTACTCATCTGTATTCTATTCCTATGTATTACTTTGTATTTCCTATAACTTTATGTAAATGTAGTCATCCAGTATACACTTTTTGTTTGGCTTCTCTCACTCAGTGTACCTGTTTTGTCATTCATCCTTGTTCTCTTATGGATCAATAATAATCCCATTTTATTAATTGAGTATGATTCCATTTTATGGATTTATCACACTTTGTTGACCTATTTACCTGTTTATGGTCTTTTTGGGTTGTTTTGAGCTTTGGTTTTTACAGCTAAAGCTATTGATATTTGTGTGCTATAAAATATTCCTAATATGTTTTAATTGTAAATAGAATTTTCTTAATTTCATTTTTGGGTTGTTCATTCCTACTATGTAGAAATGTTGGTATATATTGATATATGGTTTTTGATTTCAGTATATGTTGAGCTTGTGTCTTCCAACCTTGCAGGACTTCTGTATTAGTTCCATTAGGGTTTTTGTTTTCTATTTTTCGTTTTTTGTTTTATTTTTTTGATATTCCATAGGATTTTCTGTATACAGTATCATGTCATCTGCCAATAGAGACAGCTCTGCTTCTTCCCAAGCCCACTTCCAGCTAAACATGCACCACCTGGATGGCTCTGGGAATCCTGAGCCCAGTCAACAGTAGTAAACTGCTTACGGAATGCCACCAGTAGTGGCTTGCTCAAGGAACTCTCCTTCCTAAGAAGCTCCCTGGCATTTGTATCTGCCTCTCCCTATCTGTCTTTTTCAACAGTGTACTGTAGTTATTGATGTATGTGCCTTATGTTCCTTCCGAGATCTTATGCTTCTCCAGGGCAAGTGTTACAGTTCCCATACATCTAATATGGGACCCTATATATCAGTGGCTCTCTCCCAATAATTATTAGATGAATAATTTAAACGGTTTTGGCAACTCAAGTCTTAAGATTTTTTTTTTTATTGTTACTAAATTTTTTTTTCCCAGTGTTCCAAGATTCATTCCCCATGCCCCACACCCAGTGCTCCACGCTTTAGGTGTCCCCAGTACCCACCATCAGGCTCTCCCATCCCTCCACCCCCCTCCCTCCAAGTCCCTCAGTTTGTTTCTGTGTCCAAAGTCTCTGTTGTTTCATTTCCCTCCCTAGATTACCCTAGTTCCCAGATTTTTTTTTTATAGCTAGAAACAGATGGTCAATATATCTGATCATGTTGACTCGACCCTAGAACCTACTCTTCCAGAAAGCCTTGCTGTTACAGCTAGATTACTTCCTGTGTTTTCCTTAAATTCCTCAAATACCTCCGAAGCCATGAAGTTAATCTCTACTCATGCTATTGTACTCTGAATATGTCAGAGAATATGGTCTCTTTTTTCAAACTAGTGAATTTGAGATAAATCTTAAATATTTTGTATATGCTACCATGGCTTGGCCTTCAGCATCAATGGAATATTCTTAGGCATATTCTAAATGGTAGCAGATTTCACTGAATCCTCACAAATTAAGTTTTACCATCTTGAGCGCAATACTGTATCTCCCTGGAAATATACCTCTGTTCCAAGGCTGTAACTAATACATCATGTTTATATTTAGCGATCTCTGTTCATTTGTAATTCTCTGGTATAGTGCCTTCAGGTTCTACTCTTGGTTCCTATTTACTGAATGTATTCTGAAAAGGCCATTGTAAATAATGTCATAATTTATTTTAATTAGAACCTGTACTTATGGCTGGCCATGTGTGAGAAAACATTAATACCATCTGTCCCAGTGTTGATGGCTTCCAGAAGAACAGCTGGGCTATCAGAATTTGAATTCCGCTAGACAATGCCTAGGTTTGATTTCATCCAGCTGGTGCAAGATGGACACTCTCTTCATCAAACGTTTTGCAAATTATTTATCTGCAAGCCAAATCTGAAAGAGCCCTCCAGTTCTTTGACATTCACCCAAAGAGTTCACATATCAATGGACACACTTCAGGGATTGTCCTGGAAGACATGAAAATATATGTTTGTTTTTTCTGTTCGTACGCTTTTTGCATAGATGATAGAAGTAATTATTCATTTTATGTAATAAATATAAAATACTATAAGCAAATGAAGCATATCTCATTAAAAATTTTAAGTGAAAATTTCCCGAAGGCCAGAAATTTCATAGGAATGATCTCAAAAACATGCTTTTCCCATAGCAATACCATTATGTGCATATAATTTATTTGCCCTGTTTTTAATGCACAGAAAAGGGGAAGAAACTTGGGAAAGAAACTCCAGTTAGTATTTGACAAGCACAAAACAAAATCTGCCTTTTCAAACAATGATATTCAGGATTATATAGAACGTCAGGATTAGCATGTAACATAAATAATGATTCCAAATTCATAAATAATCAACAAAGGTGAGCTTTTTGGGGAGCAGAGAGAATTACAGCACTTTTTCCCTCCTGTTAGACATATTAGTAATCATATATGTAACTATAGAAACCAAAGAAATGTGTTTGTAACATTCGGATTCCTTCATTAACATTTCTTGAATACCATTTTATACCGGGAAAATGGGGGGAGTGACTTTTCATGCATTCTTGTTTTAGTTAATCTTCCCAATGTACAAAAAGGGGATCTAGCTCAGAGAAAAATTAAGAGACATATTCAGAGCCATACAGGTAATTGAGCTTGTTTTTATATTTAGGAACCTCTTGCTTTGATGCCTATGCTTTATGAGAATTAATCTCCATTTCTTATCACTCTCCAAGATGGGCTTTAAGTGAGGAAGCCGAAAGTCAGGAACATTAAGCGTTCATGATCATGCAGCGACATGTGTGTCTGTTAATGAATTTGTTAACAAAACCCTTTCCCGGCTGCAGGAGAATCTGAACCATGAATTCTCTAATTCTGTAAACCTGGATACCCACATAAAATGCTGTCTGATCAACAGGACTGTGTATGCCTCATTGGTCCTATAAACCTGATCCTTGGTTTCATTTCCAGGAATTGGAAATGAAAACCTGATAGGGACTTTGTGCTTTGGGCTTTCCTGAGCGTGGTCACTGGCATGTCCTTGAGGAGATCCGGAGAACTATGCCTATGAAATTATTACAAAAGATATGGGATCTTAGAGCATGAAACTCCTTCCCGAGTTAGGTGGGGCAGCTCTTGCCCTATTAGACTCCGCCTCCTGGCACCTGGGCTATGGCGATGTACAGAAGCCTTGCGGTGCTCGGTCATTCGCTCCATAGACCATTGCAAAGACACTCACTGAGGAGAGCCACTAGTGCTGCCCTGCTGATGAACTGGGGTCCTCAGCCCCTCGACTGACGCCAGGGGTGGCCTGTGGTGGCCTTCCAGGTCTGCACATATAGTTGAAGTGAGGAAGACCCCCTGTAGGGTGTCGCAGTCTGATAAAGATGGATTTGAAACTAACTCTCCTGTGTCCGAATGCTTTTTCTGCTGGATCACAGCTGCTGTACCTTACCGTGCTTTATTCTGTCTTGGAAACTCACAGCTTGTTTACCTTTGCTATTATCACTTAATGCTTGTTCTAGTTCTGTGTCTAGGAAGCCGATGACCCAGCGGGCTGGGGCAGCATCTCTAGCATTGATACAGGGCCGTTCAACTTTTCCCTCTGATCAAAGTTTTTTCCTGGAAATTCAAATGAGATTATTCCTTTTGATCATTTGAGAGCTGTGTGGCACGTGGAATGGTGATACCAATTTTATTTAGCCTCAGGCCAGTTGAAGAGAGATTTCATGAAATCTTTTTTTTTCTCCCCCACCCCCGCCCACCAGGCAGCCACCTGTCGGTGAGTCTCATTGGAGAATGTTGCTGCAAGACATGTTAACTATGCAGCAGAATGTTTACACCTGCCTGGATTCTGATGCTTGCTACGAGGTAACTCGATACATGGAAGTTACTTGTTTTTAATTTGGAAAGTTGGGCTGTTACAGTGTGTTTCCTGGACACAGAGGTGATTACTGTGAGCTTCACTCTAAGTAATACTCTTGAATCATAGCCGTGACTCGAGTAGCGCTTTCTGAGTTGAGCACTCGTGTATCTTACCTCCCGGCCTTCCATCTTCGTTCACTGCAACAACTCTTAATGGGCCAGTTAATCCTCAGCTAGGAAACAGACTCCTCCTGGACTCCTCTCACTTCCGTAGTCGTGGTGGTCACTAACGCCTGTTTGATGTAGTTGGGAAAGGTCTTTTCAAATCTGTCCTGTCTCTCCTAAGTTGCAGTTCCTTCTGACTTGTCTCCCTGCTTCCATAGTCCTAATCTACACTGGGCATTCTTCATTCAGAGCATTCTTCTAAAACACATTTTCATGATACCCCCCCATTAAAATGTGCTGCTCACTCCATGTCTGCATCAGAAGGTAGCCTTCTTAATGTAGGCAGCTGTGGCAGCTTCTGTGCCTACTCTCCCCTGTGCTACTCTGGGTACAGGGGACACCATGTTCTCCCTGCTCTGTTGCGTCCACCGGATCTGCCCTGACTCTCACCCACCTTGCTGATTCCACCCGCATTGTTCCCTGTGCCTGGATCTGTTCCTCTTTCCTTTATCTGAAAATTGCTGGTAATTTTCAGGACTCCACTAATTATGCCCTCCAGGATACCTGCCTTTGTCCTTTCTTGTAACTTGTCTCTATTGTAGTCTTTCTTTCAAATGCAGTAACTGGTTTCCACTTGTGGTTTTTCCCTTTGGTCATGAGCCCCTAGGTAGGCATTATCATATTCATGTTCAGCATCCTGTCCCCCCAGTGTCTATTGTCATGTCCAGAACACAAAGGCTACTTAAGAAATGGCTGCTGATTGACTTAGGAGTGTAACCCAAGGGGCTTTAATTAGTGTTTTTAGAAGGTTTGTGTCTCACCACCAAATTACTCCTATTTCCTGTGGGAAAATGATCCAACTAACCCATTTTTGATGAGATATAATTTAAAAGCAGGTTTCCATTTTGAGTTTTTCTGGCAATAAGCCAAACATGAAATTGCATAGGATTTTTCTTGTGTTGCTTTGCTCTGCCATCATAAAATGTGACCCCTTGATAAAATGAGTTATACAAATAGGTCTCTATTTTGTGAAATTGGTTGGTATTTTTATTCAAGGTGATTTTAACAAAAGAGTGCTAATATAGACTGTTGAGAAAAGATTTTATATTTGAACTGTTAGGGCCTGCTTAGCCTAAAGGCAGCCATAACAGGCTCTGTAACCCCCTGGTGATTTAGGCCTCTTCATATCTAAAACCCCCTGATGGTTTATGCCTTTACAAGGCCTGTGTTTACCAAATGAGGGCAGTTAAGTCAAGAAACCATTTGTGCATCTTGCTTCAGTTCCTGGAATGTTTGGGCATTCCAGGAACTGAGGGGGCAGGGAGAGGTTTAAAATGTTATCTCACCCAACCAAGAAAATTACTGTGTGACTCAGGCTTGCTGTTTGAGATGCATATAAACCCCTAGACCCTTGCATTGGGGTCCTTGTTGAAACCCACTGCCCCGGGCAGACACTTGGACCCCAGCTAGCTGGAAATAAACCTCGCTGTGTGATTTGCATTATCCTGAGTGTCCTAGGTTCTTTTTGGGGAAGCAGTGGACACCCAACTTTATCAGACCTTCAGGTTTTTAAATGCTTGAATGAGTGTGAAGTTTACATTGTGATGATACTTTCAGACCATGTATATACAGCACCATAGCTTCCCCTTTTGTGTCTAAAATGAAACTTGAATTCCAATTCCAGGAGAAAATCTATATTCACATGGGCTCCAAAGCCTAAGCATCATTTATACATCTGCAGTAGTGTTTTTAAGTTGGAATGGCATTATTTTGCTATTTTCCTGTTTCTGATTCTGATTGGAAATTGGCAAAAAACCTATTACACTTGAACTAGCTCATAACAACCTGACATATTAAATTGTTTTTGTTATATTTTAACACCTTTTTATTAGGCTTTGATATTTTAATCACTTCTGGCCATTAGCCTCTCTCCTTTGAGAGAACATTTGAAAGGGTATTATAACAGCTTGAAATGGTTGTAGAGGAAGGTGATAGGACTTGGCAATTTACATTTTTTTCCTAACCTAAATTTTAAATACTGCATTTTCAATATTATTTTAGTAACTTTTAAATTATGCTATGCTGTTTTACTGATTTTGGGCTATTATATTAGCAGTTGTTATCTTGGAAAATAATTTGAAAGCTCAATGGCACAATTTTGAGAAAGTTTAAGGTTTCATTATAGCATGTAGAGCAGAAATCCATATTGTTCATTTTAGCAAAAACTTAAATTTTGGAGTGAGCAAATTGTATTTCTCAATATTGGGCATTTAAACTCTTTCTGGCTTACTTGAATAAACCAAAGGAATAGGGAAACTGTCATTACTAAGTCATTTGGGTCACTTGGTATAAGCCATTTTCACCTGTCAGATATAAATGATTAGGGTTGCTCATTAGTAATTTGCTTTCTTTCATGATAGGTATTTTGTAGCAGATCCCTTATAGATACTAGTAATTTTATCCTTATCATAGTCATTTTAATAAAGTCCTATCTAAAAATACTATCTTCTCCAGATGCCTAGAAATAAGTGAAAATAAGGGGATCCTATGAAAATTGGGTAGTCTTAATTGTAAGAAGATTCTTGATTCTCCATGAAATCGGATTTTCATCTCTTGCTTCTGTTTCTGTGCTGTCTTCATCCAGCAGAGGCCTAATGGGGTGAACATTCTTGGGGAAGTTATTATACTATTACATATTGACTTTATTGGCATAAATTTAAAGGGATCCCTTTGTTTAAGACTTCTCTGGACTAAGTAATGAGTAAATTCTCAGTTACATAATAAATTTTATGTTACCTGAGGGCTCTTAGTTGCCTAGTAGAATACAATGATATTTACATGAATCCCTCCCATCAGTGGTTCTTATTTTATTTAAATAGTTTTTAGTCTGCAGATTGGAAAAAAAGTCGATGTTACATTTATGGCTTGACTGTTTAGTTTGTAAGACTGAATTCAGATGCTTTAAGCAGTTATAAATTATATGTGTTGTATTCAAAGATTTTCTTTAAAAAAATTGAACTGTTATTGTTTAAGTGGAGTGGGCCCTATTGAGTATGGGATAGTAGGTCTAAGGAATCCTGTTTTTAGTGAGTATGAATTTCAGGTATTTTACTCAGACATTCCTTATAACGCCTTAAGACACAATTGATCCTTGAACAACATGGGTGCGAACCACATGGGTCTACGTCTATGCGGGTTTGTTTGTTTCTTTGATAAGTACAGTATTAAATGTATTTTCTCTTATTTATGATTTTAATATTTTTTCCAACTTACCTTATTGTAAGAATACAGCTATAGAATACAGCAAATACAAAATAATGTGTTAATTGGCTGTCCATATTATCAGTGAGGCTCCTGGTCAACAGTGGACTATTAGTAGCTAAGTTTTGGGGGAGTCAAAAGTTACACAGGGATTTCTCACTGCATGGGAGTTCAGCACCCCTAACTCCCATGCTGGTCAAGAGTTGACTGTATTAGGCTTCATATTGGTTTGTGCCATTAAGTTACTTCTTCTTAACAGATGAATTTGTTTTATTGAGGTGAAATTTACCTAACATGAAATTAACCACTTAGCGTGTGCTTCATGGTCATGTAGTGCATTTCCAGTGTCAGCGACTGCTACCTTTAGGGTGGATGGATTTTTAATTGATTTCATTGGAATGTCGGAGTCTTGATTTTGTTGAGAACTGAATCTGCCCTCTTTAACTAATGAAAGTTCCTTCTTTTCCCCAGATATTTACAGAAAGCCTTCTGTGTTCCAGTCGCCTCGAAAATATCCACTTAGCTGGGCAGATGATGCACTGCAGCGCCTGTTCCATAAATCCACCCACTAGTATAGCACAGAAAGGGAAAACCCAGTACAGGGTCGGTTATGAAAGAAGTATTGACTTGGTCTTGGCTGCCAGCAGAGAGTACTTTAATTCTTCCACCAGCCTCACGGATAGCTGCATGGATCTGGCCAGGTAGAGTATCTGTGTTCTTCCATGGGAGGGCGGGGGCAAGTCAGAATACACAAACTCCACTGTTGGTTTTTATTCTTTCCTTTATGAAACACACTGCCACAAGTACTGATTGACTGTACTGTTTGGGGCATGGTTATTTATTGCTTGAATACAGAAAGATAATTATCTTATGAATATTCATCAGCTTTCTCATGACCCCGTTTCTCCAGCATGCCTTCTCAGTCTTTCTTGCTGATTATCTGTAAGGTACATTGCTTCTGTTAGAAAGGATTCATGTTCTAGCCTGCAAATTCAAGTTCTGGGAATTTGTAGCACATTGAGGCAATGGCTGTCTGGTTTATCTGACTTGTGCTCTGTTTAGGGACGAGGGATCTGATTAGATGATAAAACTCTGATGTACCTTCTGGGTGGAAATTTCTGTACTGTGAATTCAGTTTCTCTCTTGGCCTTTTGTCTGGGAGTCTAGTATTGATCTTTTTATTATTGATTCTTCTTTTTTTTTTTTTTAAGATTTATTTATTTAAGAGAGAGAGAAAGAGAGCGTGAGAGTGTGGGAGGAGCAAAAGGAGAGAGAGAGAGAGAATCCTTAAGCAGCCTCCCTGCTAAGCACAGAACCTGATATGGGACTTGATCCCATGACCCTGAGATCATGATCTGAGCTGAAATTAAGAGTTGGATGCTCAACTGACTGAGTCATCCTGGTGCCCCTTTTTACTGTTGATTCTTATGAGCTTTTTGTGCATAAAGGACATTTGCCCTTTTCCTCTCTCACATGTTTTAACCACGTTGTCAAGTTTTTGTATATATGATTTATCTTTCAAATTACTACTCAAAATCTTTAAAGATTTTGATATTTTCTTTAATAATTTCTGTCTTGTGTGTCATCCTTCAAAAGACCTTTAATTTCCAAGACCATTATAATAGTTTTTCATATTAATTTTTACTACTTTGATAGTTAGATTTTCACATTGAAATTTTAGGCCCCTTTGGAATTTATTTTGATATTGATTGTGTTAGCTATTTAGATTTATTTTTTCCCCTCAAATGACTAGCAGCTATAGCTTTAAGGACACTTTTTTCCCCAGTGATATCTTATTGCAGAGAGAACCATGTTTTCTCAAACCATGTTATTGAACTTGACAGAGTTGTTAAAAATAGCAGATTTTCTTTTTCGTTTGTCCTAAGGGATTATATTTCTATTTCAGATGATGAAAATATCAAATAGAATACCTTTTGAAACTGGGAATTGTGTTTGACCTAAATCTTTTTGGCTGGTATTTTCACAGATCATTATTATATCTATACTTCCAATATTTCCCTTTTTCTCCCCCAAGGACATGCCTTAATTCGGAAAAGATGTTGTATGTATATAGGGTGACACCAGACTGATGAAGATCTGTGGGCCTGGGTATATTTAAATGTTCATAGTTATATTTAATATAGAAAATAGTGCATACATTCTTACTGATTAAGAATTGGTTTTTTTAATTGAGGAAATAAAATATCCACAGGATAAAAATATTCAACAATACAAAAAAAAGATATGTATTTACAATAATTTTCTCTTTTCATTCTTGTTCCTCTAACTTTAGCCCTCAGCTATCTTTGTAAATCATTTTCCTGTGTATCCTTCCAAAGTACTTTCTTAAACGTTACCCTCCTCTTTCTTAAGTCACAAATGAGTGTTTACTACTTGTATGTACCTTTCTGGATCTCGTTATTTTCACTTATGATCTATACTAGAGGTTTTTTTCATGAAGGCGTGTAGGTTTGATCTATTCTTTTTTAAATTTTTTAATTTTTTATTTTATTTTTATTTTTTCCATAACCGAGCCACCCTATCATACCTCCCCCCAAATCCTTAGCAACCCTCAGTTTGTTTCCTGAGATTAAGAGTCTCCCACCCCATCCCATCTTGTTTCCTTTTTTCCCCTCCCTTCCCTCCATGACCCACCCCCCATACTTCTCAAATTCCTCATATCAGAGAAGATCTATTCTCTTTTGATGGTTGTAGAATATTCCATTGTTTGACTTTCTAGAATTTATTTAACTCAGGATAAAATGCGTTCTGTTGTATTTTTAAAAGCACTGTGGTAGTGAGCATTCCTAATTATATGTGGGCATGTGTGAGCCTATCTGTAGTACAAATTGCTAGAACTGGAAATCTGTGGGTGTGAAGGTCGCACAGAGTTGTATGGTAGATTTCGCACGTAGGCTCCGTCCCGTGTTATACTTGAATCAGCTTCTCTGTTAGTGCTCATCTCATTTCAGTTTTACAGTTTTGCAAGCAAGGTAGGCCTACATCCATGCCTCACTCACACAGATGCACCCTGGGGCCCAGGGATCTTCATCAGACAACTCATGGTTTTAGCACCGTTAGCCCTTCCTGGCCTGATCTCTGCCTCTTTCTAGTCCTACGTCCCAGGATTCCTCCACAGCCACCTTTCAGAAAGTAAGTTTGTTAACGAAAAGATTTCTTAAGTACACTTTGTCTGGATTTCTTTAAAATGTGCGTAAAATACGCCACAGTTGTCACAGGTTCTTGGTTTAGCAGAGTCACTTTCTCCTGTATCCATCTCAGTGCTGCATTACCAACGGACTCTTCCTTATGATCAGAAAAATGTCCTTTGTGTAGTGTCTCAGCTTATTCCTTTAAAGGAGTGGAAGTTGTCACCAAAACGAGATGTTTCTTTTTCCTAGAAGAATAACTGGAGATAAAAATCTGAATTCTGCCTCCCTTTTTAAACCTTTCTTGTATGATTATTACCTTTGGAGTCAGCAGTAAAAAGAGCGTTGGAGGCAGAGTTAATGTAATTTGCTTCGTAATGTGATACTGTTCCCTACTATCCATACAGCCCTGCACAGATCACTTCACCTCTCCGAGCTTTGATTTTGGCTTCCTCAGGAAGCAGCTGATGCTATTTGCAAATCTATCCCACAGGCTTGCTATAAGGATTAAGGTAACTGAAGGCATCTAGTAGGCTACCTGGAATGTAGGAGGGTTTTGTTTTGGTTTGTTTTAAGATTTTATTTTATTTATTTGACAGAGAAAAACACAGCCAGAGAGGGAACACAAGCAGGGGGAGTGAGAGAGAGAGAAGCAGACTTCCCGCTGAGCAGGGAGCCCGATGCGGGGCTTGATCCCGGGTCTCCAGGATCATGACCTGAGCCGAAGGCAGTCACTTAACCAACTGAGCCACCCAGGCGCCTTGGAGGTTTTTGATAAATATATCTTGGAGCTCATGTTGTTTAATACAGAAAGGCAACTTAGCCACACATATATTATTTCTTTTTTTCTTTTCTTTTTTTTAAAAGCTGATCTTACTTCCCCTAGGTGCTGCTTACAGCTGGTAACTGATAGCCCGGCTGCCATTCAGGAGGAGTTAGATCTTATCCAAGCCCTTGGATGTCTTGAAGAATTTGGGGTAAAGATCCTGCCTTTGCAAGGTGAGTTTTCTAGTTAGTGTTGTGGTATTAACTTAGTATTAACTTGCTTTACATTGAATCACTAGCGAGGTTCCTTTGTATTTTTTTGAATTGTAGAGTGCCTTTGGTCATTTAATCCATTAGCTATAGATCTGACCCTCTGCTCCATTTTTCAAAGGAAGCCTTAAGTGGAAACCCAAAGACAAAAATAAAGCTGACATTTTAAAATTTATTTTGTAAGTTCTCAGTTATGTCATTAAAATGAATAATATCAGTCAATTTTATTGGATAAAACCAAATGGGGGCTGTGGATTAGAGTTTCGGATCTCCATCAGTTTTGATGTACAGTTTATTTCTATATTTTGTTTCAGTTGTATAAATTTAGAAATAGCTGACATGATAATTTTTTTATGTTTACTACAGAATATTCTTTAATTATATTGATACCATTTTATTAAAAGGAATGACAGGCAGTTTTTGTTTAGAGTTTAATTACGAATGGTACCTTAACATTGCTCAAATTCTTCTACTGAAGTGTACAGCCTGGTAAGTAGCACCCCAGACGAGCAAGCCGATATGCACTTTCATGTCACACTCTTGTGTGTCTCCCAGTGTCCTGAACCTTCCCTTACTAGTGGCTGGTAGACTTCTTGTTGCCTCGTACTGTGGACCTCAGTGCCCTAAATGAAGTGGATAGCTTGGTTATCAGCAGTATGCTTGGTGCCTTCCATGTAATCTCTTTTCTTCACTCTTGACCTTGGAAATGTTTGGACTTGGGAGTAGGGGCGGTGTAGCCAAGTTCTTTTCGTCTCTGGTTTTTGATAAATTTTCATGAAAATTGTCTTTCTTTCTCTTCCTCCTCTTCCTCTTCCTCCTCTTCCTCCTCTTCCTCTTCTTCTTCTTCGTCTTCTTCTTCTTTTTTTTTTTTTTTTTAACTCCTGGTATCTTTAGACAATAGGGTCTTATTATAGGTTCCTCGGTGTCTTTGTCCTGTGTTTTTGCAGGTTTTGAGTCAGATGGATCTTAGGAGATATAAGTCATTAGACACATTTTCATGTTTTCATGTGGGTTTCCACTATAGTTTTACTAAAAATTAAAGCTCTGCTTGTCAGATAAATTTATTAGACTTGAACAAGGTAGTATTTCTGTTACCTTGAATATCATTGGAAATAATTTCTACATGATTCTACATATCTTGTAGCATCTTAAGTATGGAGATTGTTAAATTACTGGAAAATTCTATTTTATAGTAAGATTCCTGTAATTTTTGAACTCAAAGCTTTTAAAAATTGTGAAAATTAATCAGAGTTACTAAAAATATTTTCATTTTATTCTCGAATGTCTTAAATCATGAACTATCTCCCCTGAAACACATTTTCAATTAAGTATTCAGTGGTGGTGGTGTCCAGAGTACTAGGAAACTTGCCCTTCTTATAATTCTTCTAAGGCCAAGTCCTTATAGCTTTGAGTGTGTATGTGTATATTTAGCTTCTTATTCAGTCCAAGTAGATTAGTGTAATACAAAAAAATCTTTTCTTGCAGTCACCCAAATGGTAATGATTTAGTTCAATTGACTTGAAATAATAAATAGAGCTTTAATTTTCTGTGGTGCCCAGTTAGCAGTATTTTTTGCTGGTGGTATTTGTATATTATCTGATGGGTTTGAAAATATGCAACCAAACCTGCTACCCTGCTGTTACTTCTGAGAAATTTCCAGACTGAAGAGTGTTTTAAGAAAGACGTTTACTTTCATGTCTTGACAGCTTTCCAGCTTGATATATTGATTTGGAGTTTCCTATTAGAATGAATGTCAGAAAATCTTTTAAATGGGAGATGGGATATTGCCTTTTTATCCTGTTTATTGTGTTTATGCCACAGATATAGTTTAGGTGTAAGATGCTTATGTATTCATCGGGAATACTGGACAAAGTAACTTGATATTTAAACATTTATGGTCCAGCTATGTTTATAGCATACGTTGTTCTTTTTGTCACTTTGTTTTAAGGCCGCCTTTGCTTACACTCCAGGAGTTACTGCTAGTCACGAAGGGAAGGCTAGTGGTACTAGCTATATTATAATTAAAGAGTTTATAGAAAACAGGAACAGAAATATGTAAAAATGGTTCTTTACATTTAGTCCTCCTATAAGGTATTTGTGTGTGTGTGATTTATGCGTTTTTCCTCCTAATTTGGATGTTATGTTTTGTATAAATTACTCTTACTATTCACTTGAGCAGATTCAGGGTGTTTCAGTTGTCCCTCATGGTCTTGCTGTAATAGAGTAAATCAGTTTTTTAGTCTCCCAGCATTGTGGGTAAAGCCAGCCTGAAACCACTTACTGCTGGGTAACTGGACGAGTATCTGACCTTGCTTTCTCTTTAAGTTTCCTCATTTACAAAATGGGGATACCAATAAGCACCTCCTAGAATTGCTTAGAAGGGTTAAGGTCACGTGTGCACAGTGCCTGGGACTTCGTAAGAGCTCTAGTCATCAGCTGTCATTTTTGCTACTTCTCATCGAGGTACCGCTTTCTAACTGGTGGTGGAATTTGAGAGTCTCTTACCTGCTTTCTCATTCTTCCTCTCTTTGTTCTTCTCTTTCCACCCACTTTCCTTTCATTCAAAACCCACTGAGTTAACTTCTTACCCTATTCCAGAAACTGAAATGGTAAAGGGAATAAGGTCACGTCTTGACTGGGAAGGACTGACCTGATGACAAGACAGAGCCATACTAGTGTCATGTGTGAGCTTGAATTCTGACTCAGTGGCTTTGAGCTGTGTGGCCTGTGGCCGTCTTGGTATCTTTGAGTTTCGCCTTCCTCAGATGGAGGTGATCATCGAAGAGTCTCTAAAAGGACCTGAAAGTTGTTATCTTGAAACATTGAGAATTTTTACATGAGAGGATTCCACACTTCATAAGCATTTCTGTGGCTAGGCCAGTAGCAGTATTAATAGTAATAACTAACATTTATTGAGTGATTTTTATGTTCTAGATATATTTATTGGTTTATTAATTCTCAAAAATACCTTATGAAGTAGTAACTGTTATTGTTTTCAGCTTCCAGATGATGAAATCAGAGTTCAGGGGGTTAAATAGCTTGCTTAGGGTCACAGTTCGAGGTGGAGCTAGAAGTCAAACCTACATTTGTAAGCAGTAGACCATTCCCTACTGATGCAGCCGTGTGAAAGTAAGAGTCGAGAAGGAAACTCAGGTGTTCTCACTCATCAGCTAAGTGACTGCTCTGTATTGTCACCTTCTGCACCTGTACAGTTCATATTTGTACTTCAGCAGTGTCACAAGTAACTGCCTATGTTGTTGTGTGCCTTTGATGCCATTCACAAGTGACCGAAATTGATATTTTGCATGATTTGCTGTCTGTGTCTTGTAGAGGCTGGTGAAGAGTGTGTCTGGCATATGTGCAGCTGGTCTGTAGATTCTTCTTCACGCATTCCCATGTGTGTGTCTGTGTGCAGCGTAGTTTTTTTTTTAAACCCTAGATACATACTTATGAGATTCACAGGAAAATGGGAGATCTTCAACTATTAAAAGATGCATGCATGCATATCCATATTATTAACTCCATCTGAAAAGGAATTTTAGAAGTTGAAGACTCCTTTCCTTCCTAGAAATATAATAATATCTAAGGCTTGAGTTTATCAAGCTGAGAAATCACATTTTGAAATATAATTTAGCATGTCCTGTGATAAACAGTAAAAGAGAATTGGTGTAGTGATTGTCCAGAGGCTCAAAAAATAGTAAGTAAATAAATAAATAAAGCAAAAAGACATTTGAAAAGGCAGCTGTACTGTCTTAGAGTCCCACTCTCCCCATTTACTCAGTGTACTTGAAATATTAGTAGTTATGCCTTGCTTAGGGCAAGAATAAGACAAAGAATCAAACTTGGGATTACAGAGAAAGTGATCTATTACTATGTATGGTTTTAGTTTTCTTTTTTTTTTTTTTTAAGATTTTTATTTATTTGACAGAGAGAAACACAGCCAGAGAGGGAACACAAGCAGGGGGAGTGAGAGAGGGAGAAGCAGGCTTGCTGCTGAGCAGAGAGCCCGATGTGGGACTCGATCCTGGGTCTCCGGGATCATGACCTGAGCTGAAGGCAGTTGCTTAACCAACTGAGCCACCCAGGCGCCCCTGGTTTTAGTTTTCTACTTTGATTTTTATGGAGCTAGAAAAAGAATGGTGACAGTAAGGAAATCCACTTACTAGATTTATTAAAACTAGAGGTTTTCTAAGAGTACCATCAGGATTTTACATATATGGAGTAACAGTGAGATTGTGATGGGTGTTGTTTTGAAAATCAAATTAGAAACATGGAATATTGAAGTAGTAATACACATTTTCTTAATATACATACAAGGAGAAAACCCTAAACAGCAGCGGATGTTGAAGGAAAAAAACAATTTTTTGATTGAGAAAAGTTATGGAAAAGGTTGAAATACACTGTATCAGTTAATTTTTGCTAGACTGTGCTATCATAGGAATCTCAAAAACCTCAATCACACATGATAGCAAGTTGATTTCTTGCTCACAGGCATTTCTGCATCATTTTATGGGATGGTATTCTCACGGGAGGGGTGAAGATAGTGAGATACCATAGTGACTCTTAGGAAAAAACATTGGCTCAGAGGTTGCATATGTCACTTCCACTCACATTTCATTGCCCAAGAAATCACACGTCCAAGCCTCATTATAGTTGGGTGGTATTTTGGGTATGAATAATTACAATGGGTACTGAGAACAATAATACAGTCTACACTAAAGTTACACTCAAATGTAGGTGCTGGCTATCGTGATGATGAAGAAAGTGATTGAAGTCTGTATGTACTTTATGTTTTATAGTAAGAAACACAAAGGATGACTCTACTAGCAGATGGATGAATAGCCATCTTAAAGGATCCCAGTGCACACTGAAGTATTTAGGAATAAAAGGATAGGATGTGTGCAACTTATTCTTGGATAGTTCAGAAAAAACAGACTGTGTGTGTGTGCATTTGTACTTGTGTGTGTGTATGTGGGGGAGGGCTCCCGTTATGATGGTGCGTGTGCGCGTATACACGGACCAAAGTCCTAACAGTTGATTATTCTTGACAAAGGGTTCTTTGTGCTGTCTGCCACCCATTCTATAAGTTTGAAATTAAATCATAATGAACACATAAGAGAGCCTATTCCAAAGAAAAACCACCATCTCTCTCCTTTATCTCCCCAACTCATGGGTCCTCGGCCACCTGTAAGAACTTTTGGGGAAATACATGCACAGAATGTATGGGGGATGGCCATGGATTTGGGAGTGGATAAAGGAATGAAGGCTTAAAAAACATTTAAGGGGCTGGGTTGAATTCTGGTTCCATCATTTTTTCAGTGGCCTTTCGTCACTTCTTTTTCTGAAAATATTAGCTCCTTCCTTATCAAGTTCTGCCTTGCAGGGTTAATATACGTAAGTCACCTGCAGCAGTGCCCGGGACGCAGGTCATATTCCTGTAATGTCAGCTGCTATCATTAGAGTTGTGCCGTTGTATTCCTGGGGGCCCAGCCGCCCAGGTAGTGCTGTGCTTCTTCAATGTTGACACCTCTCCCTAAATAAATAACCATTTCTTCCTACCATATATAGGATACTCTTTACTGAAGTTTTTGCCCCCCCCCTTAAGTGTCCTTAATTACCTCATAGTGGGAATTGGCGTGATCAGACATGTTTTATTTTCCTAATATCTGGCTTAAGTGAGAAGATTGAACCTGTTTGGAGAAAGGGTAATGATTTGGAACAGTGAACAGTTCAAAGATTCCTACCCTTTAAATTAGGGTGATGAAATAGAGGTGGGAAATGCATGTTTGGAACACGGAGTGGGTTTGAGGGTAGGGAGGTAAAGTGAATGGGGACTCTGGTGTAATAAGAAGTATGTGAAGTTTTCAAAGACACTGAGTTCTTTAAAATTTTCCCTAAGGCCTTACATGGCACTTGAAAAGGTGACTCTTCTTAGCTTCTGGATCCCAGTGCATTTGCTGTTTCAGGAGGTTGGTGAAAAAAGAGCCTCTGTACATTATTGATTCAGAAGCAATCATAATTTTAATTTTTTAAAAATACTTGTGTCTTTCTTGATTCTTTTTGATCTGGAGGCAGAGAGTTTTCATTGTGTTTGCTTACCTAAACAGGGACCAGCATGACGCTCTTTGGTTATGACCCCGGTTATAAGTCTTTAGTCTTTCTCTCGTAGTGCGATTATGCTCTGATCGGATCAGCCTCATCAAGGAGTGTATCTGCCAGTCCCCCACATGCTACAAACAGTCTGCCAAGCTTCTGGGCCTTGCCGAGTTGCTGAGGGTAGCAGGTAAGTTTTCAATGCTGAATTGCAGGGGAAGGTTCCTGTGTCATTCTTGACACCATCCTGGGCAAACATCAGAACATGTTCTTGCCGGTGTCAGAAGGCTTCTCTGGAGCAAGGATTTCTCTTTTCTGCAAAAATCGGCATGTTAGAAAAATGTGTCCCCATACCAAGCTGCTGGTCCATCTGTCCTTTAAATGAGGACAGGCTCATTCAGGGTGCTAGGAGGTAGTTGTGAGGTCAGGAGCAGAAGCTGGGATTAATATTTGTGACCAGAAAGCTTAAATATAAAAAGTCAGCCCTATCCCTCACCTTCAGTGTCCAAATTTGGTGTGATATTTTTGAATTTGAGCAATTTCTTAGAAGAATTTGTGCATTTCCCGTTTGGTGGGGTTTTCACGTAGGTGATCGGGCTTCATCTTCTATTAAGGTTGATGGTATTTTCTCATTTTACAAGGGAAATTGAGGATCAGAGAAGTCCTTGCTCAGCAGGGTTAAATAGCAGACCCCGGTTCCCAAGGAAAGTCTTTCTGACTCAGCCTTTTGTACTGCTTTAACCTCGACGTTCTGCTTATGAGTTTCTTAATAATCTTCTTTTGTATTTTTGACTTACGGTTATCTCTACAAGAATAGTTGTTGGCCAGGGGTGCCTGGGTGGCTTGGTTAATCATCTGCCTTTGGCTTAGGTTACGACTTCGGGATCCTGGGATTGAAGCCCACATCGGGCTCCCTGCTCAGTGGGGAGTCTGCTTCTCCCTCTGCCCCCCCCCCCACTTGTGCTTCTCTCTTTCTCTCTCTGTCTCAAATAAATAAAACCTTTAAAAAAAAAAACCAACAGATGTTGGCCAAAAATGTTATAAGCTATGGTTTGAAGTTAGACTCGTCCAAACCATCTATTTTAAACTCCGAAAGTAAACAGGATTTCTGTATATCTTTTGAGCTTTAAAAAACCATTTATTTAGTGTATTAGGGGATATACATTTATTGATGTTTTTAAGTCTTAATATAGATGACTCATGTTGAAGGTCTGTAGTTGTAGTCGATTTTCCTGTGTCAGTTGTCCAAAGGCAGAACGTTAGCTCCTTTACCTTTGGAACCCATCACCCATCTGAAGGCACCTTGGTTGACGGGAGAGGTTGGATGTAGGTCCAAAGGCTGCTTCAGTCCTGACTGTCCCATACACTCGCAAAGTGACTTTAGCGAGTTTCTGTCTCTGGAAAATAGGAATGGTACTCCCTGGCTTCACTCTTCACGTTTACAAGACCCCCGAATGAGTTAGTGCCTATAAAAGCACCCTGTAGACTTTGAAGCAGCCTGATCACCAGGGAAGACTTCCATAAGGAAATTGTCAGAAACTAACGAAGCAGCTCGGGGATGCTGTCAGCATTTTTAATGTACCTATGAAGACCAATTTCCATTTTTGTCCTCTGTCATGTTGACTTGGAAACAGGAATAATGTGATCTTGGTAAATTGTAGGAATTTTTAATGGCATTAACAACCTTTCAGTCCCCTTCTCTGCTCTTTTTACACATTAGCTCTTTCATGATGTACAAGAGCCTCTTGTTAGCTACATTTTATAGATGAAGAAATGGAAGCCAAGACAGGTGAGGTAATATCACTGTGCTGGGTACTTGGGATACAGGATCTGGTACACCCAGCTTCTGCCCTGGGAATTCAGAATCTTCGAGGGCTGAGGAAGCAGATAATTTCCCTGCAGCATGGGATGGGATCTGTGCCTGGCTTCTGCATACAGATATTGTAGAGCTTGGAAGAAAGGCAGTGCTAATATTTTGCCTAGCGAGGAGGGTAATTAAGAAGGAGATCACAAGGCTCTTGACATGCATTTGAGGCTTGTACGGTCTTCTCATGATCTCCTGCTGCTTTATAAACCGATCCCAAGATTTAGTGACTTTAAAACAAAATCATTTAATTTTTCTCTCAGCTCTTGGAGGTTGCCTGGGCTCAGCCCAGGCAAAAGTTGAGGCTCTTTTATGAAATTGCACCCAGATAGTGTCTAGGGATGGATTGGCCCATCTCAGAATTGTTTTACTTACATGTCTGGCACCTGGTCTGGGAAGACTTAAATAGCTGGGGGATAGAATAGCCAGGGCTGAGTCTCTTCTTTGCTTGGTTTCTCCTTGTGGTCTTCCCATATGGTGGCTGCAGAGTACCATAATTCTTACATGGTGACTGATGGCTCCCAGAGTCCGTGCTCTGAGAGGAACCAGAGTTTGGCGTTTTCTAAACTAGCCTTGGAATTTGGGCAGCTTCATTGCCATCATGTCTTCCTCTTGAGGCAGTCCTTATGGGCCCTTTCCGGTTTAAGGGAAGTATGTATGGGCTCTGCCTGAACACTTGACTGGGGCCTAGATCATCCGCTTCTGAGCTGGCTGAGGCCTCAGTGTCTTCCTGGCTGGCGGTATGAGGCCTCAGTTTCTTGCCTCATGGATCTCTCCATAGGGTTTCTTATCTGTTCTGTCAACATGACACCTAATTGCCGCTCAAGCCGTTGATCCATGAGAGAGCGAGGAGGAAGCTGTAATGTCCTTTATGATGTAGTCTAGACGTCACACATCGTCATGTTCACCTTATGCTGTTAGAAGTGAATCACTAACCAGCCCCCATCAAGGGGAAGGGCAGTGAGCTCCACACTTAGAAAGGAGAGTCAGAGAATTTATGGACATAGCTTAAATTGTATTTCATATGCTCAAAGCCTTGTTATGCCACCATTAATCTTCTCTTTTTCAAATTAAATTATCTGAATCATTTTCTTTAATAGATATCAGGCCATACTCTCGAGTGTTAAGGATTCATTTTGCTTTGTTTTGTTTGTAATATTTTTCTAGATCATTCTTTTAGGCTATTTTAGGCTGTTTTTGGTTAGGTTTTCTCATTCGCCTCCTGTTCAGATTGGAACCGTATAGAATTAAAAACAGTTAAATACTTGTACTTTCGACTTCCGTGTGACTAACCCATCTTTGTATAAAAGTTTATATTGACAACAATAAGAATTCTCATTTTACGCTTTCATAGTTATCTAAGTTGCTTCTTACTATGTCTTTTATAGCAGAGAGATGACTCTTAATTTAGAGTGTGAGGAAATAATAAATAAGTTAATTTATTGAAGATTTCACAGTTAAGTATTTTCTCACTTTGAATCTTTTAGTCTTTGCTTCCACCTTTTTTTTGGGTTGTTAGATGATGGTAATCAGTGGACCCATTACTTAAAGTTATCTGATTAGGGGATTTAATTATATCTGCAAAATACCTTTGCAACTTAGTCAAGTTGTCTCATGAAGAAAATCATCCCTGACCCTTTTCATTCTTGATTTAGATATTCTAAATAAATGAAAACATTTAAAGAGTATTATCTAGGAAATAGGTTTTTTTATTAAGTGTGATATGTGCGTTTATTATTGAGAAACTTTTTACATATTCCATAACCGGGGTTATAGAATATGGGTTTGTTATTCTAATAATAGTATTTTGAATCATACCATTTTATCATTTTGTAAAAAATCTTTTTCTATCAGTTTAGGCCAATATGTGGATTTTATTTAAACCTATGCAACACAGGTTGGAGGTTGATGGTGACATATTTTAAAACTAATTCAGACCATTCTGTGACGTGTTTATTTTTTCTTCCAAACCACATTGTAGCCTAAAAATGAAGGGGCCGTTGGGTATTTTCTTTTCTTTTCTTTTTTTTTCTTTTTGGAAATATTGAAAATAATTTTAAGCTTTTATTACCTCATTAAATTATAAAATATGTTTTACTTTTTTTAGTCTTAAGTATACGTATTTTACTTATGTTGTAACTTTGAATTATTTGGCTTATTATTGAAAATCACATTCTGGATAGAATCTCTACTCAATTTCACTGAGGATAGTTTTTTTTTTTGAGCCCCGGTTTTATGTATGACTTGATGCCAGGTACTGAGAGTCTAACAAGGAAGGAATCCCTGTTTTCAAAGAGCTTAAATTCTGATAGAAGATGTAGATTTTTAAGATGATAGTTTCAATAAATTGATATTCACAGAAGGAAAAGTAAAGGAACATGTAGAAGGGATATCTAAGCCACGTGTTTCTTGTGAAGAAATCTTGTGTAGAGATGTCAGAGAAGCACATAACATCTAAGTTGACTTCCAAGAATCTTGAGAAAAGATCTTTGTATTAACATAAACTGAATTTTGCTATGTGTTTTTAGAGTCTAGATGCTTACTAGGATAAATAAAAGCTAGTACTATTAGAGAAGCTGTAAAATTCTATCCAGTTTACTGTGTGTTTAAGTCTTCCCCCCTTTGTATTTGTCATTTATTAATTATAATTAGAAATAGAACATTCAAATAGCAAAATATAAAAGAGGAAAGAGCAAAAAGTTTCAAGTTCTTGTTGGGAGGAAAACTTTTTCTCTGCCCACTGAAGTTGGAATGGTTGGTCTGGAGCTGATACTAGTCACTGATCCCCTAGGAGACTGAAAGTTAATCCCAGGATTCATAAATAGATTGGAAGGTCAAAGTTGCTGTGACATTTGTCCTATAATCTTTTAAAAAAATCGGTCTAAGCTCTGCTTTTTGTTTTTTAATTAATTTGAAACACGTTAATGAGCTCTTTTACCAGTTGATGCTGCCATAATCTTTAAGTCATTTGCGTATGTTTGCAGGTGAGGACTCAGAAGAAAGGCGTGGACAGGTTCTGATCCTTCTAGTAGAGCAAGCACTTCGTTTCCATGACTACAAAGCAGCCAGTGTGCATTGTCAGGAGCTGATGGCCACAGGTGAAATAGACAAATGACTTAACACTTGGCTCAGGTCCTTTTTACATGATGAATAATGGAAAAGATCTGTTCTGAAATCAGTTGGCCTGATTGGGAAGCCAGCTACATTTTCTTCAAAAAACATGAGAAACATTTTATGAGTCCTGTTGAGTATGTATACCATGTGCTTATGAACTAATAAAAGTACTTTAATGGGCTTAGGGGTTACATTTTAGCTGAGATTTTGGTTGCTTTCTGTTGCCTAATGAAAATAGGCTCATAATTTTAAGGACAATTTTATGTAAAATATTTTAATGCCTTTTCATGTATTTGTTATATAAAAGAAAATTTAAACATTTTGAAGTACCGACAGTTCATGAGTAGTTAATATTTCTAGTCTTTAATTGTTTTTAAAGGGATAGCATAGTGCTTTGCAAACTGATGTTGAGAAAATAGGAAGTAGTATGCAATCCTAAATTTTTCTATATGGAAATTCCAAGTCAGGTCTCTGGAAGATGAGATTTTTTTGTGGCATAATCTCACTGTGAAAGAACACATTCCCCAGTGGGGTTGGAAGTGATGTTGCCTTATCATAGACTCTCTAGTAAATGATTTGCTTTCTGTGATTGTGTCTAAATATGTGAAAGCCCCAAGCAGTCTTTTTACCTACTGTCTGTGCGTGCTTTCATAGTGAGCGTTTAAAAATGTAGTGCTTCCCCTCATGATAACTCAGGGAGCTGTGCATTTAGGAGCTTTGCACTTTTTGTACATATACTGTTAAAGAAAAATACTATTCTGACATTTCTTAAAAATGGTAAGGAAACCTTTATTCAGGACTTTTGCAGTAGATATTAAAACTGTTGCAATAGGTGAAAGAGATCAGACTTAGCTCCAAATACAGAAAAGACAGCTGGGGACGTAAAGCCATGTAGCATAGGGAGGGGTCAGTGGATGCAAAACTCTATAAAACATCAAGTTTAGTGGATTCTTGCTGACCTCACTTAACAGGATTCTTGCTGAAGGCTGGCCTGGATGATCAGATTGCAAGGATGAGGGAAGAGGGATTTGATCAGATATGAATAGTGATCAGTTATCAAGGGTGGGAGAGTCTCTCTCGATGGGCATTGTAGGATTCCTGCCAGCTCTGGACTCTGCAGGCTCAGCCGCCATGGGCCACAGTGTGGGCCTAGTTGTGAAGAGGTTTCCAAGGAGCCTGAACAGTATTTGGGCAAGGAGAGAATATTTGTCAGTACATCTGTGAAAATGTTTCCATTCTGGGGGAAAACTTTATAACCTCAGCATTAGAAAATCAGTTTCATAGAAGAGCTACATTCTGTAATACTATGTTAATATTAACATATTAGTTCATATTAATACAACTAATTAATATTAGCTAATTAATGATAATATTAATCAGCATTAGTTAGCATTAACTAATAAACCAATATTAATATTAACCAATATTGGGTATGTAACATTAAGTTCAGAGTCATTATGGTGTTTTTGAAAAAAACAGTATACTGCCTTAAAAATATTTAGAGAGCTTTGTAAGAACTTTATTCCCCTCAGGGTAGTACCTGGATTTTTACTTTATGTATTTTGAGAAATTATTCTGGACCAAGGCCTTTGTATTTAGCAAAAACAAACCCTTTCAAACTAGAACTTGGTACTTAAACAAAACAAAACAAAACTCTTTCAAACTGGAACTCCGTCAACTACAAATAAAAATATATTCTATGAAGCTGGAGTATAAAATTGCATAGGACAAAGATTGCTGGGAGCCAGGGCTGACTATATGCTTTGCTCTGTCCTTGGTTCTCTGTCTTCTCTGAAGTGAATGATTCCATGTAGCTGCCTATAGTAATTTTCTTTTCTCACACTTTGCACTTTACAGAGGGCTTTTAAATAGAAAGATTATTTAATCCTTCAACAACTCAAGGAGAAAGGCATTGTTATTGTCCCTTTGTAGTAGTAGAAGTGTGACACGTGGAACTCTCTCAAGCTCACACAAGTGCTAAATAGCAGTGTTGGGTCATATCCTCAACTCTTCCGAACTCAGATATCTAGCTTTTTACTCAATGTCAAATCTAAGTAGATTATTTGTAGTCATTGTCAGGTGTTCTAAAATGAAGCAGAATTTATCAGAAAAACTTGTCTGGGATATCGCTGAACTTTCTGGATAATAAACCAGCCTAATATTTCTTTTCTATTTTCGATCCTTATGTATTTCCTCTAATGAAAATGTTATGCATCACTAATGACCACGATTGTGCTTTGATAACACAAGACCTGAGCAGAAAGCCATTGGATTTCTCTTGTTAGGTTGGAGACTTTCCTTGTGAAAATCAATTTGTTTTTGCTTGCCAATTTTTCAGGTTATTCTAAGAGTTGGGATGTTTGTAGCCAATTAGGTCAATCAGAGACTTACCAGGACTTGACCACTCGTCAGGAGCTCATGGCTTTTGCTTTGACACATTGCCCTCCCAGCAACATTGAACTTCTTTTGGCAGCTAGCAGCTCTCTGCAGACAGAAGTAAGTGTTCCCAGTAAAGTAAATCTCGAACTGCATGGACCATATTTTGTTGAGTTTGGGGATCTGAGATTTGTGATCATTTTTTAAAATAATAGGAGAATTTTAATTTATGGAAGAAAAATAGCTTGTCACTTATGTGAAAAGGGATTTGAAGATGTTAGGATATAAAATAGTGCTGTTGGCTTATTATCGAAAGGAAGAAAGGGTGTAAGGCAAGTATGAGAAAAATAGGGAGTAATATTAAGAAGTATATTATTGAATGTAATAGGGGAAGTTAGTGTTGTCAAGAATAAAACATAAGAAATAGTCATGTAAAATATATTGGAAATCGTAAGAGTTAAAACCAGTTATTATGACACCATTCCTTAGAGGCCCTTTGGAAATTGCAGGGGAAAAAGTTTTGGTTGGGGAGATGCTGAATTTCCAAAAATTCACAGGCTAGATCTGCCTGAGGGTGGATTAATGCTCTTGTTGCAAAAATACAGGAAGAGATCAATAGAGGATATAAGAATATAGGAAGAGATTCTGGAATTCTCATTTTCATGTCCTTGTCAATACATTGTATGCCAGCTTTTCCACTGGTTCCCAGTTTTGAAACTGAGAAGCTGTTCAGAAATTCCTGAAGTAAGGCTGTTCCCAAAAAACTGTTCATTATGAAGTAGCAATTTTTTTTCCTCAAAAGAGTAATTTTTAAATTTCTAGTCTACATTGTGAAGTGCCGTGAATTTAAAAACATAATTCCTTCATAGTATATCATGTTCTTTTCCCAGATTCTTTATCAAAAAGTGAATTTCCAGATGCATCCAGAAGGAGGGGAGAGTATCAATGTCTCACCATTAATTAGTAAAGTGCAACAAGAGGTGAGTTAGTCTGAGTGGGGGAGGTGATTGAAACCTGGCCAGGCTTGGAATGAGTCCAGAGATCACCTGGCTGTGTGGATGGGGGTGGAGAGACTGTTTTTCTTTTAAATTTTTTTGTGTTTTGTCAAATGCAACATTCATACATTAAAAAACAAAAAAAAGCACACAAAAGTGTTCAATTCAGTAAATTATCACAAAGACAGTATCCATGAAACCACCAGAGAAGTAGTGTATGACCAGCCTTCCCCAAGCACCCACACACCCTCTCCCAGATTAATTTCTAGCCCTTCTTTCTCCTTCCAGAGATCACCACCATTGTGATACCAGGTCTTTGTGGCTTTTGTTCTTGTTCTAAAGAATTTTAATACCCATTCACACCTCTCCCGATATGATAGTTTAATTTTACCTGTTTTTGTACGTAATAGGAATAGCTGTATACTCCATATGGTTTGTGAGGTTCATCCTCCCTCGTGTATGTAGTGCAGTTTTCTTTACTGTTACTGTTCTGGAGAAATCGCCGGGTGCATATTTTACAGCTGATCCGTTCCAGTGATGATTAGCGTTGGTGTCTGTTCAGTTTTGGCTAAAACTAAAGATGCGTCATCACTTCATACGTGTCGCTAACGCACATGTCGTACCTCGTCCCCGGCTTCTACGTCCCCAGCCCTGAACTTAGATGTTAGCAGATATCCATAGTCACAGCCTCGATCAATAACCCCAAGTGATTTTCCAAAGTGGTTTTATCAATTGGACTTTCAACAGTGTTTGAGGTTGCCATTTATACCAATTTACCACTTTGATGTTGTTACTTTTTAAAAAATTTTACCTATTCTCCTAAGTATTTAGTGATACTTATTTTATGATCTTGATTGCATTTTTCTCCTCTTTTGTGAGGTACCTGTTTGGTTCTCTTGCCCATTTTCTATAAGATTTTTCTCCTATGCCCTCATCTCGTTGAGATTCTCATGAATGATAGTTTGTCTGAACCATTGAAGTACGGATACGTCTCAGGATAGTTTGTCCTGGGAGAGAAAGGAGGGTGCACGCACCCCTGACACCTTTCCTTAGGCCCCTGGTTTTTTTTGTTTTTTTTTTTTAAGATTTTATTTATTTGACAGAGAGAAACACAGCTAGAGAGGGAACACAAGCAGGGGGAGTGAGAGAGGGAGAAGCAGGTTTCCCGCCGAGCAGGGAGCCCGATGTGGGGCACGATGTGGGGCTCGATGTGGGGCTTGATCCTGGGTCTCGATCCGGGGTCTCGATCCGGGGTCTCGATCCGGGGTCTCGATCCGGGGTCTCGATCCGGGGTCTCGATCCGGGGTCTCGATCTGGGTCTCCGGGATCATGACCTGAGCCGAAGGCAGTCGCTTAACCAACTGAGCCACCCAGGCGCCCCAGCCTTAGGCCCCTGTTGACTCCGTGGCATTTCACTCTCCATGACTTTTAAAAAATTAGCATTTTCTTTTTTAGGTTGAAGAAAGTAGCCCAGCTTTTGATATTCTAATTAGGTCAATTAAGAGTTGATAATCCTCTTTATAGATTGGTTTTCCACAGAATTCTTTTAAATGGTTAAGCTTCACTTTCAAAATGTGAAATGTCATTCGCATTGGAAGATGTCTGTTGTGATAAGCGAGCTGCACCTGATCTTTTTTTTGTTTTCATTTCTCTATCCATTTGGGCAGGCGCATTTGTGGTTGTGTACCATGCAGTTACTTCTGGAAGTCTGATACAAAGCTTCAGCTGTGGAATCAGCTGATGGAGTGACTGCAGCGATGCTTTGTTTCGCGCGTAGTGGACTATACCATTTCCGTATTTCTTTTTTTATATTAAAATTCACGTCGACAAATGTATTGGAAACACCCGTGTAACCCTCATTCAGTGCGGAGTGATCTGAGGATCTCAGAGTTGTTTGTAATGGGACTTTTTTGTCTGTCAGGAATTTTCTCCTATTCTTCTGTGATGGTGACTTGGGGACAGCACCAACCAATAATTTTTCTACAGCGAGGGAGACGTTCTTTATCCCCACTGTTCGGTATGGTAGCCGCTAGTCACGTGTGTTGCTGAGTACCTGAAATACGGCTAGGGCACCTAAAGAAGCAGTTTTTAAATTTACTGTCAATTAAGTTAAATATAAATAGCCACATGAGGCTATTGGCGACCAGATGGCTATCACGATTGTCGAAGATCAGACACAGAATGGAGCAGGCGGTGGACTTTCTTCTTGTTGTTGCATTCCCTCTGGATGGAAGCCACAGCGTTTTTCGAGGGGCCTGGAGTTTGTGAACGTGTTTTGTCTTTGGCATGTTTTGACTTGTAGTCATACTGATTATTTTTTGTTTTTTTGTTTTCCACTGGATATGAAAGCACACTAAGTTCTGTGGTGTTTTCTCTGTGGGATCCAAAGCAGTTCTTATATTGGCCAGGAATCCCTAAATGTTTGGTATATAAGGAGAAAGGAAGTTGGCCAATTTTACCATCTCAATGGCATCTTCTTTATCCCAAGTTTTGTGTCTTTTGAGCCTCTCGTCCCTCTCCATTGGTTCAGCCACATCTCTCATCTTTCTTTCTCCTTAACCTCATCTCCTTTCATGCCTCCCAGACATGCTCTGCGTTCCAGTCCTACCAAGCTCACCACCATTCTCTGGCTCTGACACTCCTTTGGTGTCTTGAGTTAGTGTTTTCTTTCTGCCTCTGCTGCCCTGCTTGCCCTGTGCTCTGGTCATCTTTCTTATCCCTTGATCCCGTCTGAAGTATCATTTTCTTTGGAAAATTTTCCTTGAGTCCTCTAGTTATTCCTCCTTCTTTATCCCCACGCACTCTCACATCATTGTGTCAGCCCTTGTGTGGTGTGCTTTGGCATTGTGTGGTAACTGGAAGGGTGTCGTTCGCCTCTGTTCTCTCTCTCTCTCTGTAGAGTGCTTGTCACATAGTGAACGCCTAGGAAATGTTGCAAAAGCTCAGTTGGAGACTTCACTGAATAGAGGTTAGTCTGTGGTAAAAATTAACTAGAAAGTAGATTTTAGCATAAAATTAAAAGGAATTTCCCATTAAACTCATATACATGTGCTATGGTGGCTATTGAGATCCTGTTATGTTTTGGTCCATGTAAGGGGTGTATCATTTCTCTGTTCAACATAAATTGCAAAGTGTTTCTGCTGAGTTCAGCTCTGTAAGTTTATTCTGAATCCCTATCCCTCTTTATAAAATCCAGGAAAAGGTTTTGTGACCTTCCGGTTTCTTATTTTCTCCTTCTGCAGTGAGTTAGAAAGTGTCAACCTGGCCCTTTCGTGGCTTCTTAGGAGTGGACACATATTCGTCCATTAGTCTCTTTAGTAAATGAAGGAGACCACCAGCCAGCCTTTATATGTTCTACTTAGCAAGGATGAGGAATTCCTCCAAACGAATCTTTTTTTTTTCTTTTTCCTTTTTTTTTGGGGAGGGGGGGATAGCTCCTTAAAAGCTTTCTTGTCTTTGTCCTTTTTCAGCAAGTTGTAAGAAATGTAGGTCTCAGGAAGTGCAAATCCAAACCCTCAAGGAACACATTACGACTTCGATTCCTAAAGCATATTTCAGAATATTATAGCTACTATTATTAGATTAGAATACAGTGCTTAGCTGTAAGATGCTGTGTGTTACACATTAACAGTTGAAGTAATAACCACATTAAATTATAACCGTAAATGAGAGCTGACTGTATGTGTAACCTGCTTAATGCTCAAGACTTTCAATACTCAGTTGTGAAAATCATAATTTTTATTTATATATGCAGACAAAGTAAGGAGGTAATTGCTCCACAGTGAGCATTTGCTTTAGTCCAAGTGGAGCCTCCAAGTTTGACGATATTGGCTACTATCCCCATGAACAAGATATTACTTTATAAATAGAACAGAATGCATATTTTGTGAACAACTGCCAAAATTAGTTTTCCAGTTCTTATTAATATTGGTTATTACGCTTTTTAGATGTAGCAGTATTCCCCCATTTAGAGTGTATTAACGTTTGTTTAGCTAGTATTTGTTATATCACTGAACCAGTGGTGTTTTCCCCAGATAAATCTAGTTAGATTTGGAAATGGATTATATATAAGGTTCCCATTAAAAAATCATTTTCACTGTGGGAAAACACGTTACGAACATTTTAAGTGGCTATATATATGTATACAACTGGACTGATCAATGTGTAGAACTGGGGCATGGGATAAGTGTAGAGTGATTTTGGATTTATTAAAGGATTGTTTAGGATATCTAGAAGTGAGCAAAATGACAGTTGTCTTTCAGTATCAGAGACAACCACTTCTTTTTTCAGTCACCAGCTGATGGACATTTGGGTTGTTTCTACTTTTTTGCTATTGCGAATAATGTTGCTTTGAAGGTTGGTGCCCACATCGCTGTATGGAAATGTGCTTTGATTTCTCCTGTAGGTGTGTAGGGTTGGAATTACTGATCGCCATGTATATATGTGTTTAACACTTGAAGAAACGGCCAAATTGTTTCCCAAAGGGCCTGTACCATTTTCCTTTCCCACCAGGAGGTATTTAGATTCCTGTGTCTCCACATTCTCAGGAGCACCTGTTATTACCTGGCTTTTTGAGGAAAGCCATTTTCAGGGATGTGTGTGATATCCCATTATCATTCTGGTATACACTTTCTAAGTAACTAATGATAATGAGCATCTTTTTTTTTTTTTTTTAAGGTTTTATTTATTTCCTTGACAGAGAGAAACACAGCTAGAGAGGGAACACAAGCAGGGGGAGTGAGAGAGGGAGAAGCAGGCTCCCCGCCGAGCAGGGAGACCAATGCAGGGCTCCATCCTGGGTCTCTGGGATCATGACCTGAGCCAAAGGCAGTCGCTTAACCAACTGAGCCACCCAGGTGCCCCAATGAGCATCTTTTTATGTGCTGCTACTTATTGAACTCTAGGAGTTTTGTTGTGGTGGTATTTTATTTTTTAAATTCTGGATATAAGTCCTTTCTCAAGCATATGATTTGAAAATATTTTTCTTTCCTTGTGTGACTTGACTTTTTAAATTTTCTTAATGGTAGCTTTTGAAGTGTAAAACCTTTTAATGTTGCTGAAGTCCAACTTACCAATATTCTTTTATTGCTTCTGCTTATGGTGTTGTGGCTAAGAAAATTGGTGCCTAACTCAAGGTTATGGAAATAATATCCCTGTGCTTTTTTCTACGAGTTTTATAGTTTTAGTTCTTATATTTATTGATAAGTAAGTAAAAATAAGCCACTTTTTGTGTGAAATAAGCATGGGTTTGAGGCATACCCACATATCAAAAGATGAATTTAGAATTTTTTACCATACATAAAAATTAGTTAAGTGGGATGATTTTTGTCTTGTTTTGTTTTATGTTTTATAATAGCTTATTCCTTCTTGAAGGATTTTAAATTTCATGTTTGGTATAAACAAAGACAAATTAATATTTTGAATTTTTAAAGGAAACAATTTCTTCTGGAATGGATTTTTGTTACAATTATCACTTTACTGTCTCTTTTCCCTAGGTATTTTGGAATCTTGATTTTCAAGCTCATTGTTGAGCCATCCTGTTCAGTTAGACCCTGTCTAAGGATTCTGTAGTTTTGTGGTTTTCCTCAAGCTAAACCCTTGGTGCTTTAGTCCAGAACCATGTCCTATATAGTAGCTTTCAACATGGGACTCTCTCTTATAATATTGAGGATATATGAGAAATAAAAGCATGGAGCCAGTGAAGGATTTGGGCCCTGTCTTAGTTCTCTCTCTCTCTCGAGTTGCAGTCTTATAGAAATACATAGTCGCAGGCAGTGAGTCTGAGCTTCTTAGAGGGGATCTTCTCAGTTCATAATTCTCTAGAAAGGAGCATTTGGCAACCACTGCCAGCATTGAAATTCTGAGCCCCTAAGTGTTGAATTCCATTGAACCTGAGTGCCTTTCTACCCTTTTCATCAATTATCCTTGGTATTTTGGAGCAGAATGAGCACACAGAAACATGGGTTCATTTCTCCATCTTAACTGGAATTTATATAATTGTAAAAATTAATATAGGCATATATTTTAGCAATCCCTATGAGAGGAGACTTGATTCAGATAATTGACAATATTTGGAATATTTTATTCCTAACAGTAAAAAAAAAAAAAACCAAAACACAAATGAGGGGTGTCTGGGTGGCTCAGTCATTAAGCATCAGCCTTTGGCTCAGGTCATGATCCCGGAGACCCGGGATCGAGCCCCGCATCGGGCTCCCTGCTCGGCGGGAAGCCTGCTTCTCCCTCTCTCACTCCCCCTGCTTGTGTTTCCTCTCTGGCTGTGTTTCTCTCTGTCAAATAAATAAAAAAATCTTTAAAAATAAATAAATAAATAAATAAATAAATAAATAAATAAAATCCTTAAAAAAATAAAATGTGAAACATCTATTATAAAATATTACCATTTGTTAACTTTTGATTAGTACGTGGAAATATATGGTAACTTTGGCTTGTCTACTTTTTAAAAATATGAAATAATTTAACCAACAATACATTAATATGATAAATTCTTTCTTCTCTTTGTTCTTCCTCCCTATACCATGAATCCCACTGCTTAGAGGTAAACATTTTTCACTATATAAAAGAAGTTCCAGACTTTTTTTGAGTATAAAGAGATTTTCTGTGCAGCTATTGTGTGTCTCCTGAAGAATTATTTTACTTTCCAGACTAAAATGGAATCATACTGTATATATTACCTCGAAGCTTATTTTTTTCATACACTATTATTTGTAATGGATTTATGCTTTTCTCATTATATACAGACCATTTCTGTGAGGGTGGGCTGGTGTTCTTTTGATGCCCATGCAATGATTTATTTATCCTTTACTTTGTTTTTGAAATTTAGATTGTGTTTGATTTGCCTCTGTTTTAGACTGAGCTGCACGGAGCCTTTTATGTACACATTTTGCATAGTAACACTAGCATTGCCCTGGGATAAAGTGGTAGAAATGGGCTCCAGAGAGAGAGAATTTCCTCTTTTCTTGTGGCATACCCTCCATAAGTTTGTATAAGTGCTGATTCTGCTTTCTTCACTGTTGTGATGCCACCACATCACTGGGAACAGATGAGGTCTTCATTAGTTCTTTTTTTTGGGGGGGGGTAACATTGCGTGGAGAATGTTTGCTATGGGAGCTATGGGAGAGTTTATGATAACATGTGATGTCCGCGTGCGGGATGATAACGTGGCGCCAGCACGGCCCAGAGCACTGAGGCACGTCAGTCCGTGTGTAGTTTCCTCTCTGAGAAGCAGAGCAGGACGTGCACTGCTCGTTGGCAGGCTCGTAGGGTACAGTGTTTGCATACATCAGCCTGATGGTCAGGAGTGTGCATGCTATCATTCTGATTGGCTTAGAGAATCTATGTCACAGATTTCCATTCCTCACGAAGGTTTAGGTCAGCTACCTGCTTCCGCCCCTTCGTTGGTATTCCTGGCTTTGTTCTTTCTTTCTTCTAGCCCCTTCTTCCCAGGGCTCATGCATTTCAAATATATTTGTTTTGTTTGGTTAAGTTTCTTTGACTTTTCGTAACAAAGAAAATACGGTTTTTACTTTTTAATTAGTCTTCCTATTTAAATCCACTTGAAAAGATAACTTTCTTTAAATAATGTATCTTAGTTTCAGTGAAAGCTGGGGGATTTGACAGCTTCCTTTCCTTTTAAGGAGGCTTTGCGATAGGCCCACTTGTCGCTGGAGGGGCTCAGACTACTGTTCTGGGGGATTTTCATATACTCCTTTGTTTTCTGCTAGCAGTGGCTCCCATTAGTGGAGGAGTAACTTTTTCTCCCGTTACCTTTTTTGCTTACTCACCATGAGTCTCTTTCTCCTCCCTGTTTTATCACAACAGCTTGTGTTTGGGTCACCAGTGACCTCTTGGTGCTAAGTTCACAGGTCAAATCTGTCTTTATCTTATCTGACCTGCCAGTGATCTTGGATACATAGTTGTTTCAGGGAGAACCTTTGTCTTCTTTATACCTCATTGGCCGCTGAGTCTCATGGTGTTTGCTGTCCTTCCTCATTTCTCCAGCTGAAGTGGTAGATACCTCAGGTCTCAGTCTTTAAATCTCTCCTCTGCCTACACTCATTCCCGAATGATTGCACCCATTATCATGACTTCAAATATCAACTTTGTGCAGATGATTCCCTGCTTATAGCTTGAGCCCTGATCTGAGTTCCAGGCTTGGATGCACGGCTGACTGCCGACCTAACATCTGTACTTACCTTTCCTACAGACATCCACCTCAGCGTGTTACAAGTGAACCACTGATTTTAACATAGCACGCTCCCCCTGGGCAAACAGTGATGTTCCTTCCGTGCTCTATCTGGTGTCAGAAAATGCCAGCTCCACCTTCCTAGTTGGTTAGGTCATAAACCTTGTTTTCACCCTCGGTTCTTCTGTTCACCCGACATAACACGTACGGTCTGTCAAGAAATCCTGCTGGCTCCACTTTCCTAGTGGACTTGGAATTGGGCCATATTTTCCTATTAACCATGGCTTCCCCCCTGGTCTCAATTATCCCTGTGTATTATCTAGGGATAATTCATGGTGGTCTTCTGTATGGCCTCATACTTGAGCTCTTTTCCTTGTTACAGTCTGTACTCAACAGGGCAGCCCGAGCAAGTCTTTAAAAATACATCAGACCGTGCCACATTGCTCAGGGTACAAACTAAGTTTTTATGGTCTCCCTCCTACAAGGACACCCATGATCTGTCTTCCCTAGGAGCTGTTTGACCTACCTCTTCTCTCCTGCCTTGCCCCCTGCCCTCTCTCCCCCAGATTTGGCTTTGTTTGGCATACTGCAGTCCTCTTGACCTTCTTGCCATTCTTGAAACATTTCCGTCAAGTTCTCGCCTGGGTCCTTGTACTTGCTGTGTTTTACCTGCACTCTTCTCCTCCCACGGATCCAGATGACTTGTCCTCGCCTCTTCTGGGTCTCTGCTCATGCCTCCTGTCCCGTCAGTGAGAACTTCTGTGCTTTCTGCATACACAGTTCTACGTGACTGTATTTTTCTTCCTAGCTTATCCCATCATTGATCTGATACACTTCTCTGACCTGCTTTCTGCTTATTTTTTGCTTGTGCCCTCTTGGAATATAAGGGGAGATCTTTGTGACTGCTATTTTCAGTATCTAGAACAGTGTCTGTCAAAAATATTTGTTGAATATTTGAATAAATTAAATGAAGAAGTTTAAGATGTAGATGTGATAGGTGGGGATAAATTCTGTTATTATAATGGGAGAAATATTTGAATGGGGTCCAACTTGATAAGTTCTCAGTTCATTGGTGAAATAAAGCAAATTTCCTATTTGCCTTTCTTTCCTAATGTACTGTGAGTTCTTTGAGGGCACGGACGTATCTTAATCATAATGGTAACTGTATTGCCGAGCACTGGGTCTTAAACATAGTAGGCATGCCAGAAGTATGGGTTCAGTAAGTTTATTTTGTGGATGCATTTAGAACTGCAAATCATTTATCAAAAGTGATTTAAAAATTGAGTTTGGTAAAAGAAAATAAAAATATACCTCATATACCTCTATTTTTCCTAATGAGTAATACTTCTTAGTCTTGGTCCGAGAATGCTAGACAATTCAAGGAGGATTTGATCCCAAAACCTCTGACATCATGTGTCAAATTTGGTGTGTGTGTGTGTGTGTGTGTGTGTCTGTCTGTGATTTTGTTCGCACGTGTGTACATGAGTGTGCATTCTGTTTTGTGAAAAAAGGACTTACAGCTTTTATCAGAATTATATAGGGGTTCATGACCTGCAAAGGTGAAAACATGTAATTTGTAACCTGGCCTGTTAATTAGCAGATGAACTAAAGCAGAGTCAGACTTTATAGTGAGTGGTTTATTTCGTGGGACATTTTCCTACTGCTTCTTCTGACAGATAACTTCTAAAAGTAGCATCACTAGGGATAAAGATTACGTTCTTAATATTTTGAGTTCAGGGTGAAATTTACTGTAAGTGTTTGGTACAGCGGGAGCTTTGGATCATCTAAAGGTCTGCTGGAGGCGGAGGGATAGTGGATGAGTTCAGTTTGAGTGCTCTTTGTAATCCGTGCCTGGTTTATGTGCACCACCAACTCAGTTTATAGTGGCAAACAGATTGCTCATTGAATTAACCCACGTGTTACCAGACACCAGAGAAAGCAACTCCAAAATGGGTTATTCATTGTAGTAATGGATTAGCAAGAATCGTTTCTGTAAGCCAAGCTTGACATGGGGAGCTATTTTTGTTCTTATGAACCTGAGCAAGTAATGGTGTGTATTGTAGAATTTGGGAGATACTGTTAATGCTTAGTAGGTCAACCTTTGAGCTATGTAACACACTTGACATTAATGAGGTTTCATGTTAAATTTTATGCTGGGAGTTGTTGATTTGGTTTGGGGGATTAATCTATTTCTGCTGTTACACATTCCAAATTAATTAGCAGTGTGCAACTATGAATATAAAAAGTGCCAGTAGTAATCATTTGAGGAGTGAATTTTGCCTAACCTCTTTTCTTTTTGCATTGCATGTAGTTGAAAGAAAACTTTCCTCATTAATTACTCTAGTCACAGTATAATCTTGGTATGCTGTCCTCAAGTTTGATGTTTCTTCTGTGGTCAGATGAGCCTTTTATTTTACCTTATCTTTCCTAATTCTCATTAGGGGACTCTCTTACAGTCCTTTTATCTTTTACACTTCTTCTTTTAAGTTGTACATATCTTAAATTTCCGGTCTTGAGTTTAGCCTGTCCATATGAACTAGAAGTCAATTTTAGGTTCATTTTCTGAAATGGAATAAATATTGTATAGCCTATATTTTTTGATATCTTTCAATTAACTTGATTGTCCTTTGAGTGAAGTGGTATTGTGTTCAGGTGCCATATTTCTTACCTTGTTTATATTTTTTATTCTATACTTTGATTAATTGATGACATTCAAATCATTCAGTGTACCCTCCCAATTAAGAAGCATCTCAAGATGAACAAGATTTGAAAATGTGGCATGAAATCTTATTTGAATAACTTTAACTATTATAGTTACAACATAGTAGGCTTTAGAAAATATAGGCAGTAAAACCAGACTTCTCATACGTATTTATGGATACAAACAACAGGTTAGGGATTTTCACATACTTTGAGGATATGTATAGTAATGAATAAACATAGTGCCTACCATTGAAAAGCTACTCTCTGCTTGGGAAGACAGGCAACAAGAAAATATCAAAATATCAATATATTATGGTGAGTGCATTAGCAGGATGGATCTGATGATACAGGTGCATAGGAGAGGGAGTAGTACACTGTTGTAACAGGATTTTACTTACAGCAAAAATATTACACATCAAGGAGAATATGGAAGAGCGTCTCTGTGATCTTAGAGTAGACAATGATTTAAGGGTAAAAAAATGCTAATCATAAAGTAAAAAAGCCTGGTAAATTGGAGTAATTTAAAGTTTAAGTACTTCTGTTCATCAAAAGATAACATTAAAACAATAAAAAGGTGATCTTTTTATTATTTAGAATTTATACATCTAATAAGGGATGTATATCCAGAATATATAAAGAACTACAAATGAATAAGAAAAACAGCAGAAGAAAGGCAAAACTCTTGGACATACACTTCACAAAAGAAGATCCTCAAATGGCCAGTATATACATAAAAAACTATTCAACTTCATCAGTCACCAGAGAGATACAAATGAAAACTACACAGAGAGAACTCATATACTCACTGGTAATGCTAAAAGGAAAAAGAAATGTAATATCAAGTGTTGGCATGGATGTGGGGTGACCAGAACTGTTGTAATCGCTTGTTAGAATATCAGTTGGTGTAACCTTTTCAGAAAATGTTTGGCACTATTTACTGAGTCCGGGCAGATGCATACTCTATGTCTAAGTAATCCTTATTTCCGGAAATGCATATGTTCACCAAAAGATAATTATTCGCATGTTCAGGGCGGCACTGTTGGGATTAGCTCCAAACTGCAGAGAATCCAAATGCTCAACAGGAACGGGGTCAGTTCTCTGTGTTCACAGTATATGGCACTGTTACATGGACAGTGTAACAGCATCACACCCAACAGTGAGTTGGATAGTCTTTGACTACTTGCAAGAATATGAATGAATTTATGTTGAATGCTAGTGATCAGACTCCAAAGAGGACATAATTCCATTCATATAAAGTATAAAAAATGGGCAAAGCTAATTGATGCTGCCAAAAGCCAGAGTAGCACTTATCTCGCCCGGGGGAGAGGCTGCAAGTGCCCCCGGGAGCAGCATCCGGGGTGCTGGGGTGCTGGGTCGTTACGAAGTGCTGATTACCAGAGTGTGCGACAGTTTATCAAACTGGACACTTATGTGTACACATTTTTTAATATGTCTTGTCCTTGAAAGGTCGCTAAGCCTGGATTAAAGACAGGAAAGGAGAAAGTATACTGGCAGTATTGTCTCTATATCATGGAACTGTGAATAAGTACTGTCTTTTTCTCTCCTACTCTGTTGAATTTTTCAAGCCCTCTTTCATGAGATGTTAATTTTATAACACAGAAGAGTACATGGCCTTAAACGTGTGCGTGCATGTGTGCGTGCGTGTGTGTGTATGTGTGTGTAATATGACAGAACACTATGAGGAACAAAAGGACCACACAATTTGATAGCCAGATCACCAGACCTGGTCAAGAAGCGAGGAGACACCCCAGGCTAGTTGCCCGTGGGCAGCGTATTTCACTCACTGGATGTGCAGTTTGCTTTCCCCTCGTACCTCCTACCTAGTCCGCGTGTTATTGTAACCCTGGGGAGTGACCACAGGGAGTACCCGCTGGGTACCTGACAACATAGTATGTGTTTAGCAAATGGTAGCTGTTATGTTTCTTGTATATATAAGCAAGACTTCTTTGTTTTATTTTATTTTATTTTTTTCAGTGTTCCAAGATTCATTGTTTATGGACCTATAAGCAGGACTTCTATTCAACATTGCTCTTGGGGATAAAAGGTGTCTTGATCTTTCTTATTCCTCTCTACGGACCTTTCCTCTGTTCATTCTTCCTCATTTACCTGGGTTGCTCATTTTTACCTCCCCTGCAGCTAACCTTGCTCAGCTGACCATGAACATTTGCTTATGTTCCTGACTTATCTTCTGTTCTTTTCTTTCTCTCAGCTCTTCACTAAGACCCACCTGGCAACCTTATACTTTATTTCTTAGAAAGTTGGATTTCTGTGCTTATCTCACTTTTTACCTCAGGCCCTTTTCACTTTTAGAAGGATTAGAAATAAAAACACTTACACTTAATGTATTCATTCAGGTAGCCAAATACCCCGTGGGGACCTCACATGTTTGTGGCGTTATGATCTTAATTCAGTCCCTAATTAGTTCAAACTTGGACTAACACACCAACCTCCTAACTGGACACTTGTGCCTGGTGTAATGTTTTTAAAACATGAATCTGATTATGCGACTCCCTTTGTTGAGAGCCCTTCAGTGGCTTCCCATGTACCAGGGCGACAGCGGAGGCGCTCTGGGCTAGCCAGCAGGGCTCTTTGCTCCAGTCTCCTCCTTCCTTCCTTCCTTCCTGCTGTTCTGCCCCTGCCCTTGTGTGTACATCCACACCTTCTCTGACTCACTCAGGACTCCTCCAACTGTCCATGTTGTTTCATTTCATGCTCTTGTGTTTGCATAAGTCTGCCCGAAACGATCTCTGCCATTTCTCCTTCGGAGGCTCTGTCTTCTTTCCTGCTGGAATATGACTTTGTCAGCGAAGCCTTCTGCGATCGTACCTCCGGGCCAGGGAGGGAGGGCCTCTCTTCATGTTCCCGTAGTGCTTTATGTGCACCTCGGCTGGAGAAGGTGATGCTCCTCTGCACTGACACATCTGCCCTCCTGCCTCCCTCCCTGGTTTCGGAGCAGCTTGAGAACACAGACTGTGTCTTCCTTGTTCTTATCACCTCGGTGCCTGGTATTGTGCGTGACACTGAATTAAGAGTCACTCGGTAACTGCTGAGAACCTAATGGATTCTCATTTGTGTCTGGGTTTTCTTTTTTTCTTTTTTAAAGTCATAAATTTTAGGGGCACCTGGGTGGCTCAGTTGGTTGGGCGACTGCCTTCAGCTCAGGCCATGATCCCAGAGACCTGGGATCAAGCCCTGCATTGGGCTCTCTGCTTGGTGGGAAGCCTGCTTCTCCCTCTCTCACTCCCCCTGCCTGTGTTCCCTCTCTGGCTGTGTTTCTCTCTGTCAAAACAAAACAAAACAAAACAAAAAACACATAAATTTTAAGTAATTCAAAAATATAGCCAATAAATTGAGATGCTTATTACTACATATTTTACATATATTTACGCACACATACATATACACACATAGCCATATCTACATATCTGTAGTTGTATAAAAAGAGAGAATGTATACTTCAGATTCCTTCTGAGCTTTATTTCTGGCCAAGAACTATTTTTGGCGGTCTTATTCACACAGGAACACCTAGAGCTGTTTCCACTGTGTGCACAGTTATTAGGGGACAAAGCTCAGAAGCTGAGTGAAGCCAGTGCACTCCAGAGTGCAGGGAGGAGAGCTGATGCCGGGCTTGGTGGGTTACATGCCTGATGACCCACGAGCTAGCTGTCTGGGAGGAAAAAGGCCCCGCCCCGTAAGTGCAGGATGGGAACTGGAGGTAGCGTTGCCGCTGTGCTGCCAGAAGCGCGTTGGCTGGGGTTGTGGCCTTCTTAGAAAAGAGGGGCCTCCGGAGTGCACGAGCTGGAATCAGCTTGCTTTCCTTCTGTTGACTTCAGCCTGACATGATGAACCAGCTGTCTCTGGCAGCAGAGTGGAGAATAAATCAGCCTCCATTGCCATTTCCTCAGTGAAGAAATTAAGGAAAGAAAAGAATTGTAGTAATGCTACCATGAGAATTATTTGTGTTTTTTTGGTGCTCCCTTCCAGTTTTTATGCCCAGGACACATGTGAAGCACTTTGCGCAGTCCTGCCCCATAGCGGGCTGTTACTATTGTGCTTGGAGGGAGAATTCTATTTTTTCCTACGTAGGAGTTTCTACCTGTCCTTTCAGGAGTGTTGGATGATGAGCTAAACCCCAAACAGTTATTTTTAGCATGGTTGCCCTTGTCAGTATAGAAGCAACTTAACTTGATTTTTCTCCTTATTAACATCCATATTTTTTATGTTGTTTTCATAAACAAATTATAATGATTGCATTGGGTGCATAGTTTATACTTTTCCCAATGGCCAAAAAGCCCATAGGAATCATGATTTTTTAAAAACGTTTATTTGAGATATATTTGACATAAAGCATTGTGTTAGCTTAAGATGTGTAGTTATCGATTTGATACTTTCTTTAAAAAAATAGGCTCCACATCCACTGTGGAGCTCACGGAGCTTGAACTCATGACCTTGAGATCAAGAGTGGGATGCGCAACCACCTGAGCCACCAGGAGGCCCCGGATTTGATACATGTATGCTGCAATATGGTTGACATTGTAGCTTAGCTAACACCATTACTATGTCACATAATTATCATTTCTTCTAGTGTTGGGACACTTTTTTGTGTGTAAAAAGTACAATTTAAAGATATTAGGAGAAACCTTAAACAAACTATATAGTTTATTATAAGCATTGGTTAGTATAACTTAAATTCATTTCCTTTTGCAAGTAAGTAAAATTCACAGTAGTTTCCTAGAAGTGAAGTATCCTAACATGATGTTGTTTTCTGTTGCTGCTGTAACATATTGTCACAAATTTTTTAGCTACTTAAAAACAGTGCAAACTGTTTATCTTTTAATTCTCGTGGGATAAAAATCTGACAGACGTGGGTGGGTCTCTCCTTAGTTACACATGGCCGAAATCATGGCACCAGCAGGGCTGTGCTCTTTTCTGGAGCTTCTAAAGGAGGATTTGTTTCCATGCTCATTCATGTTGTTGACAGAATTCGGTGCCTTGTGGTTATAGGACCGCAGTCCCTGTTGCCTTACTGGCTGTCACCTGAGGGCTGTTCTCAGCTTCTAGGTGCCACTCACATCTCTTGGCTTGTGGCCCCTTCCTCCATCTTCAAAGTCAGCAATGGTGGGTTGAGTACCCTTCTGCCTCAGGTCTTTCTTGCCTCTGCCCCATGGCATGTCCCAGACACCCTGGCTCTCACCCCAGCTAGGAAAGGTTCTCTGCTTAAAGGTTTGTGCGAATAGCTTAGTGCCCCTCCAAAAATTTAGATAATCTCTTCACCTCAAGGTGTGTGTCCTTAATCATATGTGCAGAGTCCCTTTGCCATGGAATGCAGTGTGTTCCCAGGTTCCAGGGATTAGGACATGAACCTCTTTGGGGACCTGTAATTCCCCTTACCATATAGGGCAGCTGTCAGGTTGGTCTTCAACAGTGCGTTTGTATCCTGAGTATTTGTGATGTGTGATGTCCTGGCAGTTAGTGAGCGATTACATGAGTTACATTTTTTAATACTTTTATGATGCATGAAGAAGTGATATGACGTGGACCTAAATAGCCAAACTAAGCTCTCCTCTGTCAGCGTCAGGAAGGCTGTCGAAGTAGAGGGACTAGGCCTTAACTTTGCTTTCATTTTAATGGGAAAGTTAAGGAAAAATAAGTGGAAGTAGATAAACAGTAAACCAAGAAGTTTGTTTTTATAGAACAAGTAGTGTTTTTCTTTGGTCAAGAGCAGATGTGGTTGTTTTCATTTCTATTTAAAATAATGTTACTATATTAACATTTTTCTCTGCAGGGAATCTCTCAGATGAGTAAATGGAGTCAGAATTTTAGCTGATTGCTTCAAGATTGGCAGGAGTTTTCATGTTATAAACCTTTTAAACACTATTCATCATCCACTTGTTTGAATGAAAAACAAAACATTTCAACATTTAGAGATGGGTCCTCCAACTCTTCTGCCTTTGTCTGGGTCATCGTAGCACTGTTCAAATGAATACTTTATGTCGTAATGAATCTAAATAATAAATATTTTCAAACGTCTAAGAAATAAACATGAGTTTCTCATTGGTAGGATATTAGATTGGTAAAAAAGGACCTATTATTTGCTTCATAAATGTTTCTGAAGGGGATGATTTGACTAAGACACAATGACGTTTTCTCCTTTACCAAATTTCTTTTGTAAACGATCCAAGGAGGTACAATATGCCAGTAATGCTTTGTTTCACATTTCTTTGGTGCTGGCAAAGATGGGTTTTTAAATTTGTCTTCATGTCTGAGAAGTACAAGTCATCTCATGATCACTCTCTGTTCTTCTGACAACGTGCACTTTTCTGCTCTTGTTGTTTTCTGATTTAACCAGGCCGAAGTCGGGGTTCCTGGAAGCAGCTCTGACCTCTTCCACTGGAGCACAGCAGCCACCAGGAAGGTCCTGTCCAGCACCACGACCACCACCAAAGCCGTGCTGCAGGCGGTCAGCGACGGGCAGTGGTGGAAGAAGTCCTTAACTTACCTTCGACCGCTTCACGTAAGCAAGGCCTCTCCTCCTAAAATCTATCCGGAATAACATGTTAGCGCTGCTTTTCAGTCGTTTTCTTTTTGCGAACAGCTTTATCTTCTCTAGATTATGAAATAATCTCTTAAGAAAGCGAGGCCTCCCATCAGATAGGGGAAGAGTCACTTATTTTATGGAGTGTAACCTACTCCCATGAGGTGCTTGCAAAAAACAGCGATACAGATGGAGGTGGGGTTGGGTTTGATGTCAGAATTAAAGTTTAGTGGGATGAAAAAGAAAATGATTTCATCAGTGCTTCCTTGTTTTTGTCGTATTTCTATGGGCCAGTAGTCGAGGAAAAGCCCTGGAAGCTGGCATGGGGGCTAAGGTTATTGGGCTGCTAGAACAATAATACCATACACTATGGGACTTAAACAACAACCCTTTCTTCCTCGTGGTTCCAGAGGCTGGTGGGGTCGGCATGCTGTGTTCTCACATGGTGGAGGGGCGAGGGAACTCTCTGCAGTCTCTTGTATAGGGGCTCTAGTCCCATTCCCGGGGCTCCAACCTCATGAGCCCATCACCTCCCAAAGGCCCAACTCTTGATTTTTTTTAAGTGTATTTAATTATTTTAATTGAAGTGTAGTGGACATGGCAGGTTGCATTAGTTTCAAGTACACAGAAGAGGAATTTGACAGCTCCATCCATTATGTTGTGCTTGCCACCGTGTAGGTACCATCCGTCATGCCCTAACACTCTTACAGTCCCCATGACTGTTTCCCTGTGGCGTACTCATGCCACAGCTGGAAGCCTGGACCTCCCACTCCTCTTCACCCGTTTTGCTCATCCCCACCCCGTTCCCTCTGGAAGCCATCAGTTCCCCTGTTTATGGGTCTGCTTATGCTTTTTTTTTTGTTCGCTCATTGGTTTTTTTAGATTCTACATATAAGCGAAATCATAATTTGTCTGTCTTTGACTTACTTCTCTTAGCATAATACCCTCTAAATCCATCCATGCTGTCGCAGATGACAAGATCTCATTCTTTTTTATGGCAGAGTAATATTCCACTGTGTCTATACACCCAAAGGCCCCACCTCTTTTTTTTTTTTTTAAGATTTTATTTATTTGACAGATAGAAACACAGCCAGAGAGGGAACACAGCAGGGGGAGTGAGAGAGGGAGAAGCAGGCTTCCCGCCCAGCAGGGAGCCCGATGTGGGACTCGATCCCGGGTCTCCAGGATCATGACCGGAGCCGAAGGCAGTTGCCCAACCAACTGAGCCACCCAGGCGCCCATGGCCCCACCTCTTAATATCATGTTTTGGGGGCTCAGAATTTCAACATGTGAATTTTAGCAGATGAGACAAACATTCAGTTTTTCATAGGTGCTTTGGTTAAAGATTCTTTCCCCCATTCTGGAAGCAGAGGTCAGGACCAGCAGTAGAACGATTGAGTGTGCTTTCTGTGACCCGTGAACCTCTTGCTCCTCTGCTGTCTTCCCTGAGCTCCCATGTTGCAGTCCTTCGTCTCACTGGAATGCTTACAGGAAAAAGAAACCTGTTTGTTTATAAACTCACCCCAAACACTCACTGGTGTTATCATTCATTTCATTCACACTCCAAATACTCCTCAGGCATTTTCTGTGTGTCAAAGCCCGTGCTAGTGATTGGGAGCAGAGTTGGGAAACCCTTCACGTGTGGAGCCTGTATTTTGGTGGGGAAGACAAAGAAACCCACCAATAAAATATTTGTGTAATAATGTAATGGTAGGTGGCAGTGAGGACTAGGAGGATAACTTCAAGTTAAGGGGAGTTGATTGGGCAAGTGAAGGTCTGATTTTGATCAGAATGTAGGTATCTCAGGAGTCACTCTGAGCAGAAACCTGACTGAGCCAAGCAGAGTAAGTACAGAGCCCTCTTTGAAGGAAGGTGCATGACATCTTTGCAGAACAGAAAGGAGGTTTGTGTAGTACGAACAGAGTGAACAGCAGGAGGAACGTTAGGAGATGAGGTCAAGGCGGTGGTGAGGAGGCCAGCATCCTAAGCCTTATACAGACTGATGAGGACCACAGAGTTTATTCTGAGTGGGATGGAAAGCGGCTGGAGAATGTAGGCAGTGTGCTTGTGTGTCCCAGCTTCCTGTTTCCTAAGCTTATCTTAATGCTGTGTGGAGAGCCGGCGGTGTGAGTCAGACCAGGGCAGTCGTGAAGGAAGTGGGAGATGTGTGTTTGAGGACCTGCGGATGGTCTGGGCGTGGAGTGTGCAGGAAAGAGGGGAATCGAGGGTGACAGAGCGGAGATGGTTGGGTAAATGTCGACCCCCCTGGCTGAGATGGCGTGTGCTTGACTTGGGGGGACGTCTGCCCGTCTCTTCTCATTGTGTGTATCCCGCTGGGTGTAATAATGGTTGCTTTTCTGACTCGCGTCTTGGACTGAGCATGCGTGCTTCAGATGAAGTGTGCAACGGTGTGCTTGATGCCAGGCCTTTTTTGTTAAGTGTCAGTTGTCGTTCCTGTCATTTCCAGCAGTGCCGTCACAGTTTTCTGAGGCTGTGGTTGGCATCCAATGAGGGCTCCGTAACTCAGAGGAATGGGTGGCTGTGTTTGACCTGCCTCTTGCAGTGAGGAGCTTTGTAATCTGAGGAAGGTGAGCCCTAAGATGATTAACCACTAGGGATCCCAAAGCGCTTGCGAGTGAGGACTGCGTGGACAGGTCTTGAAGGCAGTGGTGGGGTGGCGGGGAGGAGGCAAAGGGCGCGCTTACCTCTCGCCTCCAGCTCCTCCAGCTCGTGGGGGTTCGGCTGATGAGGTCCCCGGTGGGCCTGGAAGCAGGGTGAGGTCTGCCGAGGCAGTCAGGATGGGTAGGCCCCTCGGAGTGGAAGAAAGGCACAGAAGTTGGTAGGATGTGTGCAGTAGATCTTGGCTGGAGTGAAGTATTAGCCTTTAATGTTGACTGACGGCCAAGAACTTTAAATGTTATTTTGCATAGTTCCGACTTGCTGCTGTGGCCTGATGGTCTCGTTCAGAGCTACTAAAGGTGTGTTGAGCCAGGGAACAGTATGTACGAAATGATGTTTTGGGCAGGTTACTCTGACTGTAGGATACAAAACTTGCCGTGTGTTTAACACTGATTGCTTCTTTGTTTTTGATACGTGGATGTCAGAGTGCCCAGGAAAATCAGAAGGCGCTGCCGGCTGAGGTTGAAGTGCTTCTTTTACAACGTGGGTGCTGTTCTCACTGGCTGTGCAGGGCGGCGTGTCACGCTGCCACACGCTCTCCCTAGATCCCGTGGTGCACCTGGATCCGGCCCTCCCCACAGAACCCGGCCTTCTCCTCCCCCATCTGCCCCCAGCGCTCTTTCCTTTTATCCATTGTTCTTTGCTTTGTTCTGTTTAGGGGCAAGAATTCGGTGGTGCTTATCAGGTCGGAACCATAGCCAATGAAGGTCTAGAAAAGCAAGGTTGTCATCCTTTTTATGCATCTGTCCTCTCCGACCCCTTTGTCACAGAGGTAAGGACAGTGTGCCTAAGAACACAGACTCAACTCTTGGGCTATCATAGGCATTTTAGTATGAACAAAAATTAAAATGTTGCTGAAGATGTATTTCTTCAGCTTTATTTGTCCTCATGTTGTTCATTGGTTTTATATGACTTTAAAAAATATATATATATATATTTTAAAGGTTTGTTTATTTATTTAGTTATTTTTCAAAGAAAGGCTTAATTTTCATTTATTTTGGTTGGACCTGGATAATGTGATCCACTTTTTTTTTTTTTTTTTTGGTTATAGAGAGGGAGTGAGTTGGGGAAGTGGGGAGGGAGACAGAGAAAATCTCAAGCATATTCCTTGCTGAGTACTGAGCTGGATGTTGGGCTCGATCTCATAATCTGGGGATCATGATCTGAGTTGAAATCAAGAGTTGGATGCCTGACTGAGCCATCTAGGTAGGCGATCTGGTTTTCTGTGACTTGCATATATTATAACAGGTTATGAGATTAAAATCTGTTTCAAGCTTTACATAAATAATATGTTTTAGTAATGAGAAGTTATAATTTGAATCATCAGAAGATATAAAATCCAGTGACTCTGTTCTAAGAATATCTTCAAAGAAAAACATCACCGACTAAAAGGGGAAACTGCTTCTGTCTAGTCTACAGTGACCTATGACCCCCACCAGCATGTTCCAGTGGAAAGCTTTGCAGAGGTATTGCTAAGAACTGGAAAACTGGCTGAGACTAAGACTGAAGGGGAAGAGGTATTTCCAACAACAGAAGGTATGAAAGAAGGTTCTAGTTCCCTGATAGTATATAACTCCTATTAGGGAAACCATAAATGAAAAATCAGTGAATGGGGGTGAGGAAAATAATAATAAATTTTTGTAATTCTGAATAGTTGAACTTGACACCTTCGTGCATTTATTTAAAACATTTATTTGAGAGACTTCTGTTTTCTGGATACTTACTAATATTGAGGATTTAAAATGATAAGTATGATATAATTGAAGTGATTCTTATAGGTATATCTGATTTTATGGGTTAAGTAAGAACTCTTAAGTTATTCCTTCACAGAATGTAGATGTATATTTCATCTTAAGAATTTTCTGCATGCCTGCATATCTTTCTGCATAGAATTTTTTGGAAAGAATTAACTGTATGTAAGTTCGTCAAACTTACATACAAATGGATAACCTTTCCATTTGTATGTTTTTTTTTCTCTTTAGTCTCCCTACTTCTTGTTAAGGTTCTAAGATAGCTTCCTCGACTATTTCTTTTCAGTTCCCTCTCTCTCTGGTCTGCCATCTTTAGTGAATACCTCATGATATAAAGGATGCCGGAGTTCCAGCTATCTCTCTGTATTCCAGGCATCAATAAGGAGAAAAGAGGAAGGAGGGCAAAATAGTTTCCTTGGTAATGCTATCCACACCTTCCGCTTAGGTATCTCTGGCTGTCTCTCACTACCAGTAAACCTGGATAGTGTGGTCTTAACTGAGCACATGGCTGTGCAGAATGAAACTTGGGGAAAATGTGTATGGGGACTAGAACTGCCATTTCCCCAGAAACCTGATCCTGCCATTCATTTTTGGATAATCCTTCTTTCTATTTATATGTAGTTGGGAGAAGGGAAGCAAATATCATTTTTCTGTCCCCTATGGAGGCCTCTTGAATACTAGAGGTTTTTAGTGAGTATATCATTTTCCTTCAGTTCTGAGATACATGTTTTTTTTTTTACCTTTATTTCTGAAATCAGGGTATCTTATAGTTGTTGAGGACATTTTTTTTTTCTTCTCCAAAAAGCTATTATCAAATTCATGGCACACCTTATAAGTAATGCTGAATGTACGTGAAGAGTATAGTTGCATTGCTGTTTATTCTCTTAATTATTCTTGATTACTTGTTGCTTTTCTTTTTTAATTATCTCTTAAGTTTTTTTTTCAATTCTACAGACCTTTATTTGTAGCCAACATTTACTTTATCTACAGTAAGAGAAGCCCTGTATCAAGTGATATTATTTTACTTAATCGTAATAACAGACACCGGATATTTACCATTAGTCCTATTTAATTTTTATTTATTTATTTTTTTAAAAAGATTTTATTTATTTATTTGACAGAGAGAAATACAGCTAGAGAGGGAACACAAGCAGAGGGAGTGAGAGAAGGAGAAGCAGTCTTTCTTGCTGAGCAGGGAGCCCAATGCGAGGCTTGATCCTAGGACTCTGGGATCATGACCTGAGCCGGATGGAGGCAGATGCTTAACGACTGAGCCACCCAGGCGCCCCTCCACTAGTCCTATTTTAGAGATAATCTCATGTGTCAGAGACATGAAATCATTGTGATTGCTTTTGTTGTGGTTGCTGTTGTTTTAGTTACAAAGCCAGTGGTTGGTTGAACTTCATCCAGATTCAGCTTTGTCTGATCATTGCAGTGGGGAGTGCCCCCCATGTTTTAGCAGTCCCTGCAGGCCGCTGTGCTGGCCCAAATCCAAAAAGGGACTGACAGGAACTAAACAAAAATATGCCATTGTTGTTGTTCAGTTTGATATTTTCTATTCAAAACTTGTCAGTCTGTTGAAAATAGCATTTTTGCAAGGTGGAGTTTGTGCTGAGGGGGAAAAAAATGTCCCAAAGAGTAAAAATACCTCACAGTGGAATTATGGTTTATTCCCCTTTTATCTGACCACATGTGACATTTGCATACTCACAGAGAAGTTCTGCAGGGAACAGAGAAATAGGAGGTGTCCTCTGTTTCACCCGTTTGTTCCTCAGACCTGCTTCTGGAGAAGTTATTCTTAATTATTTGCTTATGGATCAAACAACGATTGATTGAGATGGTTTGCACGCATAGAATCTAAGACCTTAAGAAAATAGTGGGTTGAATGTGGAAGTTTATCACCCACTGATTGGCATAATAATGACTGAAATCATAACCAGGAAGTTTGGAAACACTGATTCACACAATGTTTCTATTGTGTAGCTTGCAGCACGCAGATGCGTGCGTGTGAGCACCTCTCACACAAAAGGCCCGCTTTGCAAAAAGGCAAGATAATGGCATCTCATTATAAAGGTCCCAGAGATGGATGCCTTCTTGGAGCAGAACCTCCCAACTGATTTCTCAGTTTTTGAAGGCTTCTGCTCTTTTCCAGAGCTGTTTTCTTGGAGAATGTGAAAGGCCCTTGTGAGGCACAGATTTCTGGGTTATTAGGCCTCCCCTTTTCATAGGGTCTTTAGATACTTGACCATCTCTCTACAGTTGGTTACTAAATGATGAGGCATCCAAATGATTGGGAAACTTGCAGCAAGTAGGTGTTTTTCAGGAGCTATTGGAGTAAGGGAAACATACCTGATCATGAATCGGGACATCTCCATCCAGTTCCTTTTCTCATTATATGTTCATTACTCACTGAAGGAGTCCTTCAGTGTCCTCATACTTGGAATATAAAGTTAAAGAATACATGGTCCATCTTGAGAGGACTTACCACTGAAGTGAGGGGACAGAGTTGTGTCTGATAAGGGCTGTAGCAGTCCAACACGAGGGCGCTGGGATTATAGACATGTGACAGCAGCGTGGAAAGGGCGTTTGAGGACGCTTCCCGGAGCTGGCGGTCCTTGCCCCAGGTTTGGGAGGATGGACAGGGGCTGTGTAGATAAAAAGAGCAAGACGGGTGGGAATTGAGAGGGAGGTGGGGGTTGGGAGAGGGAGAAGAGGTGTATTTTGGACAAGGGAATAAAATTCACAGAGGCAGAGATGACAAATGTCACAGGGATTTGCAGGTTATTCTGATACCTGGAGAGGAGAGTCTGCGTGGGCAGCCAGGGAAGAAACAGGCAGCAGGAGGCTCGGAAGCAATGTGAGCCCTCGTGTCCTAAGTTAAGTGTTTCTTTTCTTTTTTATTTTTTTTTTAAAGATTTTTATTTATCTGACAGAAACGCAGCTAGAGAGGGAACACAAGCAGGGGGAGTGAGAGAGGGAGAAGCAGGCCTCCCACTGAGCAGGGAGCCCGACGCGGGGCTCGATCCCAGGTCTCCAGGATCATGACCTGAGCTGAAGGCAGATGCTTAATGACTGAGCTACCCAGGCGTCCCTAAGTTAAACATTTTAAATGAACCTTCCACTGAAAGCTGTAGGGGTTTCAAGCAGGAGAGTATTATTTAGTTTTTGTTTGCCTTGCTATCTGTAAAATGGGCATAGCAGCTTGTAGGTTCTGTCCCTGGACTGTTGCTTGCCCGTGGTGACGATGGGCCCCTCTTGGGCACCATTTCATAGACTAGTCCCTGGCCTGCATTAACATTCTTGGAGTCCTTGTGTGCTGTAGCTGATCCAGTTATCACTTCCCCTTGTTTCCAAGGCCGGCTGCTGTTGTTGTCCATCCTTGTTTCGCACTAGAACCCCTTAGGGAATTTTTAAGAAGTACTAAAGCCTGGGATCCACTACAGACCCTGTATTTCAGAACCTCTGGAGTGTGGCCCATGCATTACATAAGTTTTAGAGTTTCTAAAGCAGTTCAGTTGTTAAGCTGTGGTTCGGACCCTTTGAAAGTTTCACTTAACATTCCCAGCATCTCCCCTCCCGTGTACTGGCCCCCATCAGTCTGTTCTTCAAACTGACACACTTGCTTTCTGAGCCTCTCACCCAACAGACTGGAGAAAGCCATCTATCTATACCTTTGATCTCAGCCTCTGGGCTCTCCGACCTGAGAGGCAGACCCCAAGTGTCCTGTCTATTTCTAACATATTTATAGAGCTGCTTGGGTTTTCTCTAGGGCAGGTGCGATGCCTCCGCACTCAGGAAACTGGGCATGATGCGCACATCACAGTTGCTGAGACGGCGATGGAGGCTGTGCACCAGATGAAGCTCAAGCCGAGGCCTGGGGCATGTGCACTCTTCTTAGTGTGTCTGTGAGCTTTTAGTGGCACTGCAGGTGTTTCCTTTCAGTCCTAGTGTTTCTTCAAATTGTCTTTTCTGACCCTCAGATTTTAATACTCCACCAAGGGAAAGATCCAACTCCATTAAAGCATTAAAATTTTTTTTCTGATTTTGTTGACGAGTTGGGAAAAGCTTTCAGAACCCTTGTATATATTAAAAATGGAGTTTTTGTTTAAAATAAAGAAGTGATTTTAATAATGTTTCTTTAATTTACATTTGGGTTTATAATTTATGGTGCATGTTCATAAATACTGTTACATTAGGTATCTCTTGATAATGCTAATGTATCTGAAATAGGTATATTTGGATACTTTATAATGCCAATATTTGTCAGAAACTCAGCAGAATTAAAGAGTGATATAGGTTAAATGACCCAAACTAAAAATTGTAAAAATATGACTTCTGACTTTGGTTCACAAGTCGGTCATAATACAAATTAAACTTCCCAAAGTGATCTGACTTTTCAGAATTTTTTAATAAAGTTGATGAAAAGGTTTTTATGAAGACTAGCTGAAGAAAATGGATCATTATTTATTTAGCTACATGAATGATTTAATGGCTCATGATTTCCAAGTCAATAATATGGGAAGCTTTCCTATGTGAATTTAGTTCTGGAGTTAAATTTATCATACAGTGCTTTCCAGAGGCACTGAGTTTGCACAGAATTAGTGCTCTGAGGCTTGGACTTAGATTTTATCTGATTTTGGCTGTATACCTCGTTTAGAAAATTCATTATATTCAAGATTTTAGAACCAGCTTTACAAATTAAAATTCATACACACTGATAAGTGAATGTAGGTTTTGTTGTGTGTGTGTGTGTGGTTTTTTTGTTTGTTTGTTTTTCATACACCTTAATGTTAATTTAAAATCACTGTGACACCATCTGTGGCAAGTGTGACATCTGGGGAATCCCAGGGAGACCCCATGGGATCAGACTGCTTTACATTCTCTCTGATAATTTTGTCCGATGTTGCTTCAGTGGCTTGCAGATTGAAAGACTAAGAAACTTCCTATATGTGGGGTTTGATTTACTTCTACTTTGTGAGAATCCTTGAGTCTCTGTTCTGCCTAGTAGGTTTTGGTGCCCAGGGGCATGACCTTATGTAACCCTGATTGCCTCCCAGAGGCCCTGTCTCCACATCCACTGCCCTGGGACTCTGGGTTTCAACACACAAATTTTGGGGGAGCACAGACATTTAGTTCATAACATCGTCTTGAGAGACGGTCACCTGTCCCTGTTTCCCTGATCTCTATTAGCTCTTCGAGCCCATGTAAAAGCAACGAGGGAATACTGTCTCTTTTGTGGGCTTTTGTGACACTTCAAGCTAATTCATGCAAAACATTTTTCTCCTATCTGGCTTGTCAGAGCAGATATTTTAAAAATGATAGGTATTTTTGTTTTATAATAATTATTGTTTTATAAAACAATGGCATGAGCACAGTGCACAGTTTGCCCATAAGTCATTTGAGGGTCAGACTAATTTGGATAATATCAGTTAAAACCACAATAAATGTTGGCTCATATTTACAGAGACCTTAAATACCAAATAGAATTTAAGTTTCACTCTTTATGAAATGGGAAACCATGAAGAGGGGAGGGTGTGTGTGTGTGTGTGTGTGTGTGTGTGTGTGTGTGTTTTAAGCTGTTGAGATGTGATTATACTAGTGCTTGATTAAAATTAATAGAAAAGTAGTATGAAAGTGCTGTTTTAGAATGGATTGGAAGGAGGAAGACTGAGTATATCAAGTAAGATTAGAAGGCTGTTGCAAGGGTCCAGTTTTTAAACTAGAGTGTGTGGCTGTGAAAATGGAAAGTGTGGGAAAGAGATCTTTGGAAACAAGTCAGCTTGCTTGGATGGCTGATGGCTGGGAGCAGAGAAGAGGGTAAAGTCCAAGATGACTCTGGGATTTTATGTTTTGCTAGCGGGGAGAATAGTGCACCATTGTCAGAAATACGAACAATACTGGGTAAAAAATTAGTAATGTGGGGGAATGTTTGAGTCCCAACAAGCACTTAGTAATGTATAAGTCTTGTGAAATGGGTCAGGACTCTGGAGATAAAGGTTGGGAAATACACTGAGGTATCAACTGAGTTCTTCTGGGAAGAACTTGTGAAGTGGGATTGACAGGGAGTCATGAAATAATCTAACTGACCCCCCACATTCAGCTGTTGAGGAGAAGAGAGTCTGGTGACACAGACACGGAGGGGGGTCTTTTGAGGAGAGCTGCTGGGGAGCCCTGGTACCCTGAAGCTGAGGAGGGACCACATGGCAGTGCCCCGTACTTGGGTGTACCCTGAATGAAAATGGAAACGAGAGGATTGTTGAGTTTGTTAGAACAGAGAGCTCTCCAGGGGACATTTTCTTCCCCGAGACTGGTGTGATCTGCTTATGTGTTGGCACAGGATCAGTGGAAAAGGACTTTCTC
>PITA01009644.1:51414-76489 GCA_004023965.1 Spilogale gracilis | reverse complement strand
TCATGACCTGAGCCGAAGGCAGTCGCTTAACAACTGAGCCACCCAGGCGCCCCGAAAAAAATCATTTTTATTTCTATACAATACCAAAGAACAATCTGAAAATAAAATTAAGAAAATAATTCAGGGGCGCCTGGGTGGCTCAGTTGGTTAAGCGACTGCCTTCAGCTCAGGTCATGATCCCGGAGACCCGGGATCGAGCCCCACATCGGGCTCCCTGCTCAGCGGGAAGCCTGCTTCTCCCTCTCTCACTCCCCCTGCTTGTGTTCCCTCTCTGGCTGTGTTTCTCTCTGTCAAATAAATAAAATCTTTAAAAAAAAAAAAAAAAAAAAGAAAATAATTCAATTTCAGTATCATAAAAAAGAATAAAATATTTAAGAGTATAGCAAAAAAAGTACAGCATTTATACACTGAAAACTATAAAACATCACTGAAAGAAATTCAAGAAGACCTAAAGAAATGGAAAGACATTTCATGTTCATAGGTTAAAAAACTTACATTGTTAAAATGGCAATACTTCCCAAATTGAGCTGTAGATTCAACATAATCTGTTAAATTCCCCACTGCCTTTTTGTGGAAATTTACAAGGTCCTTCTAAAACTTCTATGGAAATGTGAGGATGTCAGATTAGCCACAACAATCTTAAAAAGGCAGAGCAAAGTGAAGGCCTCAAACGATATGACTTCAAAACTTACTACAAACCTATAGCAACTGAGATAGTATAGTACCTGCATTAGGTTAGTCATTTAGATCAATGAAATTGAATTGAGATTCTAGGAATCAACAGTCACATTCATGATCAATCGATTTTTGACAAAGGTGCCACAGTAGTTCTGTGGAGGGAAGAAAAAGCTTTTCAGCAAACAGTGATGGAATAGCAGGATATTCATTCATAAACAGAAAAATGAGGCTGGATCCCTGTATCATATGATATATAAAAATAATTCAAAAATATATCATAGGTCTAAATGTAATAGCTAAAACTATAAAATTCTTACAAATATAAGTCTTCATGTCCTCGGGTTAGGAAATGGTTTGTTAGATATGTGCCAAAAGTACAATGAAAGAACAAAAAAAGAAAGAATACATAAATTGGATTTGATCTAAATTTAAAACTTTTGAGCTTCAAATAACATGCTCCAGAAATTAAAAAGATAACCCACAGAATGGGAAAAAAGTTTATGCATATTATATATCTGAGAAGAGACTTGTATTTAAGATTTAGGAAGAACTCTTACAACTTAATGAAAAGACAAATAGAATGGGCACAAAAACTTACAGCAGCATTGTACATAGAGGCCAAAAAGTAGAAACAACCCAAATATCTGCCAACTGACAAATGTATAAAAATGTGGTGTATCCACACAATGGAATATTACTCAGCCATTAAAAGTAAAGAATTACTGGCATATGCCACAATAGGGTTGAAGCTTGAAAACATTAAGTGATTGAAATCATTCAAAAAAGGCCATGTTACCTAATTCAATTGATATGAAATGTCCCAAATAAGCCAGAGACAGAGGTTGATTGGGGTTACCTAGGATTGGGATATTGACAAGGAGAGGCTGGGGGGTGAGTGGAAGTGACTGCTATGAGTATAGTTTCTCTTTAGGATGGTGAAAATGTTTCAAATTGATTGTGGTTATGGTCTGTGTATATAATAAAAACAATTTAAATTTATAATTTAAATCGGTGAATTGTATGTGTGATTATATCTTGATAAGGCAGTGTGTATATGTATACACATAATATGTATACACATAATATGTATATCATATATAGAGTATGCCAGATGGTGATAAGTACCAAGAAGAAATATGAAATATGGAAAAGAACTAAGAAGATTGGGGCTAAAAATTGAAATTTTAAGTAGAGAGGTCATGGTAAGGTTCATTGAGAAAGTGATGCGTGATCAAGGGCATTCTGAAAGGGGTGAGGGAACCAGGTGGATATCTAGGGGGAGAGATTTCTAGGGCCTTGGTTGGGTCTGGGCTTTATCACTGCCCATATATCTGACCTTGCACAAGTAATGGCTCTGTGCCTGAGTTTCTTTATCTGTAAAATGATTGTTTCTATTTTCTAGTAAAATGACTACTATACCTATTTCAGAAGGTTATTGTATGGATTAAATTAATAAAAAAAGAAAGTACAACACTTAGAACAGTACACTGGCCCCAAGCCAAGTGGTCTATAGTTGATTTTATTAGCTCCTACTGTGAGGCAAGGCAAAAGCCCTTGCCTTCTGAGATGGAACCATACCCAGAATGTCTGTTGAATCATGGAGGCCAAGTGGAGCTGGTGCAGAATAATAAACAAGAGGGAAGATTGTAGGAAATGGGGAGAGGACCTGTGACGTGTAGTCTGTGAGATAGATAATCATAGGCAGGTTTTGAATATAGAAAAAACTATCTGATTGATGTTTTAACACCATCACCCTGGCTCCTGTGTTAAAAAGATACTAAAAGGGGACAAGGATGTACTCAAGGAAAACAGTTTTGAGCTATTGTCCTAATACAGATGTGAGGTGGTAGTGGTAGTGAGAAGTGATCAGATTCCGGTTCTACTTTAAAGATAGAAACAAGGTCTACTTAAGGATTGGACATCGGGTATGAGCTAAAGAGACTGTGCAATTGTCTTGAGCAATTGTCAGAACTCAGCTTCATTTAGTGCCGAGGGAAGTATGAGAGAGAGCTTTTTAAAAAATTTTTACAGGTTTGGAGTGGGATGGGAATGGGCAATAATATAGTGAGTAATATAGTGTGGGCAGGGGCGGGAACTAACCTTTCAGTTTTGGACATGATAATCTTGAAATGTCTATTGCACATCCAAGCTCGGTAGTTGGTGTTCAGAGCATAAGTCTGGACAGGAAAGAGGGTAGATCATGGGTTCTTTCACAAATATTTATTGAAAACTTGTCCTGGGGCGCCTGGGTGGCTCAGTCGTTAAGCTCTGCCTTCTGCTCAGGTCCTGATCCTGGAGTCTGAGGATCAAGCCCCCTCCCCCCCCCGCCCCCATCGGGCTCCCTGCTCAGCGGGAAGCCCGTTTCTCCCTCTCTCACACTCCCTGCTTGTGTTCCCTCTCTATCTGTGTTTCTTGCTGTTAAATAAATAAATAGATAGATAGAAAGAAAGAAAGAAAGAGAAAGAAAGAAAAAGAAAGAAAACCTGTCCTGTGCTAGGTCCTATTCAAAGTCCTATTCTAGGCTCTGGAGATACTCGGGGGAACAGAGACAGAACTTCTCCTGACTTCACATCTAACAGAGACACTAGTTTTAAAAACAAGTTAGCAATCAAGTGCATTAATGTGTGAGACGTCTTTAGCTCTCTAGGTGGACACAGTGCACAACTTTTTTTTATTTTTATATTTTTATTTTTTTGCTATGGTTGTTTTCAATATTTGGAGTACTACACGAGCCAGGAGACCAGAGGTGCGACCGAGGAACACCTACCTCTAGCGACCAGTGGCAGCCAGGTATCCCCGCCCCAATGCGGGCCGGATTTCAAGTGCAACCGACCTGCAGCATTGCGCAGGCGCGGCCTCATTCTGGCGTCCTAGGAGACAGACTCTGAAAGCCTCAGCGCAGGCGTAATTAAGGACGCCGAGGAAGCGTGTGGCCCCGGGATGGGGCGGGGCGAGCTCGGAGTGCGCTTGCGCACCGCCTGCTCTCGCCCGAGGAGCCGCAGTCTCGAGAGCGCCGAGGCGGTGTTTCGGTAGTCTCTGGCAAACCTCTCCCGCGAACCCGGCACAGTTGGAGTGCGTCCAGGGCGGGGACCTCCGCCGGGCACAGGAGGGAGCCACGATGCCGGTGAGGGGAGTCACTCAGCCGCTGGGATGAGGAATGTGGCTCGGGGGCGCGGCCGTTGCCATGGAGGCGCGGATCCCGCAGGCGGCCGGGGTGGGGCGGCGCAGGGTCCGGCTCAGCTGGCCGGAGCGGTTGGGGAGCCTGGCGGGTGGGCCCCGGACCTGCGAGGTGTCGGCGACTCCTGGGAGGGGCCCCGGACAGGCCCTGCCGCTTTCACCGGTGTTGCATCCTGCAGGGCCTGCGCTGCTTGACATAAAGGCATGGCGCCAGAGGATGCGCTCTGGCTCGCAGCCTTGCTAGCTGACTAGGGCGGCTGGGAGCGGCCGCGGGGGGTCGGCTTTGGATACTCCGCACCTGGTGGGGTCTGTACGCTGCGGAGCCGACCCTTGGAAGATAGCGAAACGAGAGCTACTTGCTTTTACTACAGCCCTTGATTCGAGCTGTCATTTCTTTCGTGGTGCTTTAGCCTACAGGGCAGAATGTAACCAACCCGTAGGTGTCTTTGTGTGAGGGGTTGTGGGTGGTATGTTTCTTTTGCAGGATTTCACAGAATGTTACCGTCCACTTAACAGGGGGCGTCCTAAGTCCAATATAGTGTCATGCAGAACACTTGAGCTTTTTTTGGTTTGTTCTCTACTGGTTGTGAGGCCTGGGACAGTTACTTAATCTTTCTGGGTCCTTAGTTCCCATATAATTAAACTGATTCTCATGGGATTTTATCAGGATGAAATAAGGTAATGCACAGTGGAATTGAAGGACAGTGCTTGGTATTTAGCATTAAATGCTCAATATTTACTCCGTGTCGTTGCTTGCAGGTCATTAGTTCATTCAGCAGATATCAGGCATTTACCACACATTAGGCACTGGAGGCAAAATATTGAGCAACACCAGCAGGTTCTTGAGCTTGGGAAGACAGAAGGGCAGAGGTGAAAGTCATGCTGGCAGAAGCAAGATGCTTACCATTCATAAATGAATGGGTGGTATATAATAGAAAGCAGATTCTGGTGAATTGTAAAGTGTTTCCATGTAGGAATGCTGGCCTACAGATGTTAGATCATTTTTTTTTTTCTCAAGAGAATCTAAAGTTGTTATTTTTGTGAAATTTCTCTATTTTTAAGTTTTAGCAACTAATTGAAAAATATTGTTAAATGCTATGAGCCAAACAAAAGATACATGTGGGGTCAGTTCAGCCCCTTGACTACCAATTGGCAACCTCTGGTGTAGACAGATAGGACAGACATTAATTAAATAAGGAGCAAACAAAAGTAGTATTGAAACTGGTTGTAGATGATGGAGGGAGAAGGGTGCTCTCAGGGCTTATACCAGGGTTTGACCTCGTTAAGGAAATCTTCTCAGGGAAGTAGCTGTTGTGTTGAGATCTGAGAATAAGTGAAGAGGAGAGTGAGGAATGTTCTGTGCAGAAGGAACAGCGCATGAAAAGGCCTGTGGTAAGAAAGAGCATGGTGATAAGGAAAGGCTTAAAGAAAACTAATGTGGCTGTTGCTAAGAAAGCCAAGCAAGAATGCTTGTGAAATAAGGCTGGACAAGTAGACAAGGGCCAGAGCCAGGTCTTAGAGACCATCTTAAGGACTGTGATTTTTATCCTGAGATCTGTGGGAAACCATTGAGGAGTTTTTTTTTTTTTTTTTAAGATTTTATTTATTTGACAGAGAAACACAGCCAGAGAGGGAACACAAGCAGGGGGAGCGAGAGAGGGAGAAGCAGGCTTCCCGCCGAGCAGGGAGCCCGACGTGGGGCTCGATCCTGGGTCTGAGCCACCCAGGTGCCCCAACTATTGAGGAGTTTTAAGTAAGGGAGCAACATGGTTAAGTTTGTGTTGAAGCTGACTGCCCTGTAGACAATAGACCGTAGGAGAATCTAACTGGATGCAGATGTCCAAGTTAGGGTGGGATCATGGTGACCTGGACTTAGGGGATGAAAGTAGAGATGGGAGAAATGTGTTGTATTGATACTATTCAGCTCAACTATTGCCCTTCACTTCAGTAACAGGATTGTATTTTTTTAATTGAAGTATAATTGCATATAACACAGTGTCACCTGTACAATATGATTTGTTATTTGTGTACCTTGTGAAATAATCTCCACAGTAAGTCTTGTGACCATCCATCACCATAAAGAGTTACAAAATTTTTTTTTCTTATGATGAACAATTTCAAGATAATACTCTTTTAGCAACTTTCAAATATGCAGCAGTGCACTTTTGACTAGTCACCATACTATATATTATTTATAGATGACTTATCTTATAACTTAGAAATTTGTACCTTTGATCTCTTTGACCCATTTTGTCCACATCTGTAGCCTCTGCCCTCCGGCAACCACCAGTCTGTTCTCTGTGAGTTTTGTTTGTTCTTCTGTTTTGTTTTTTGGATTCCACATTTAGGTGAAATCATACTGTATGTGTCTTTGCTTAGGGTTTTATTTTAACATAGATGGTTAATCGTAAAATTTCAAAAATTGAAACTTTACATATATATATAATTCATAAGGTTAGAGAGATACTAAAACACCACTCTCTGCCTTTGGACTCTTTGCTGTTTCATTTCATGTTGTCTTCTCTCGAGAAGATAGTTTTTACCATGTAACATATGTAGTCTATTTTACTGATAAATTGAGGAAAAAACCTAAGTCTCGGAACACAGGACCTTCTATATTCTTGATTAAAGTTCTTACCATGTTCACATGTGTTTTCCTTCAGTCAGGAAACTCAGAAGAAGTCAGGGACTTTAGTGGAGAAAGACAGTCCATAATACATTGATTCATTTTCTGCTTGAATAGCACTTATTTACTATAAATGTAAATTAGGCTTTCTTTCTCCTCATTTGTATTGTAAAAGAAACTATTTGCTTTTCCACATCTTTTAATAAGCTTTTTCTATATATCTGTAAGATCTTTAATTGCATTTAACAAATATTTGTGGAATGCTTAATATGTGCCAGGCCCTGGGATGGCACTGTAGCCTTTTTCACATTTGAAATTTAATTTGCTGAAGGTAAAAGTAAATTGTTCTTTTCATTATTTGTGAATATTTTCTCCACCAGATCAATAAATCAGAGAAGCCTGAAAGCTGTGATAATGTGAAGGTGGTTGTTAGGTGTCGGCCCCTCAACGAGAGAGAGAAATCAATGTGCTATAAACAGGCTGTCAGTGTGGATGAGATGAGGGGAACTATTACTGTACATAAGACTGATTCTTCCAATGAACCTCCAAAGACATTTACTTTTGATACTGTTTTTGGACCAGAGAGTAACCAACTTGATGTTTATAACTTAACTGCAAGACCTATTATTGATTCTGTTCTTGAAGGCTACAATGGTGAGTATATTGTTCATTTTTTCTTAAACAACTTTATAAGGTATTACTATCCTATACATTCATCCATTGTAATTGTACTGTTTGATGGGTTGTAGTAAATACATACAGTTGTGAAACTATTACCCCAATACAGGTTTGTGACCCCTTCCCCCAAGTTCCTGTCTGTCCCTTTGCAGTCCCACCTCCAGGCATCAGCTGAACTGCTTTTGCCTATAGTTCTGTCTTTGTTTGAAATTTCATATAAATCAACTCATGCCCTATCTCATTTTTCTTACCTGTTTTCTTGCAGTTGTATAATGTTGTTGAAGGGCATCCATGTTGTTATATGTATCAGCACTTTGTTCCTTTTTAATGGTGAATTGGATTGCGTTTTATGAATATACCACCTTTTATGATCTTCAGTAGAAATCTGGATTGTTCCAATTTTTGGACAATTATATATAGTGCTGCTATGAGCATTCTTTTATAGAAAGTTCTTTGTGCAGATAAGTTTTTTTTTTTTTTAATTTTATTTATTTGACAGTGAGAAATACAGCCAGAGAGGGAACACAAGCAGGGGGAGTGAGAAAGGGAGAAGCAAGCATCCCGCTGAGCAGTGAGCCCGATGCAGGGCTCAATCCCGGGTCTCTGGGATCATGATCTGAGCCGAAGGCAGTTGCTTAACCAACTGAGCCACCCAAGCGCCCCTAGTTTTAGAGTTTCTCTTGGATAGATACCTAGAAGTAGAATTGGTGGGTCATATGATTTATGTATATTTATCTTTTGAAGAAATTGCCAAACTATTTTCCAAAGTGGTGATTATTAATTCTTTCCCCACCAGTGTGTTATGAGGGTTCCTTTAGTTTCTTCACATTCTCACCAACATTTAGATTGTTGGTCTTTTTAATTATAGGCATTCTAGAAGATCTATAGTGGTATCTCACTGTTTTAACTTGTATTTCTCTATAACTAACAATGGTGAGCCTCTAATAATGTACATATTAGCTTTTTGTGTATCTTTTAAAATATTTTACCCACTTTTCAGTTTCATTGCCTGTATTGTTGAGTCATGCTTTTTCTACATTCTGGATTCAAATCTTTTGATCAGATAAGTGATTGAGAAATATTTTCTTCCAGTATGTGGTTTGTATTTTCATTTTTTAATGGTGTCTTTTGAAGAGAAAAGACTGGGTTTTGATTGAGTCCAGTTAATTATTTTTTTCTTTTATCATCATGCTTTCATCGAGATAGCCAAGAAATATTTGCTGAACCCAAGACCAAAAATTTTCTCTTACGTTTTTATCCAGAAGTTGTAAGCATTATATGCCTTTACATTTAGGTCTGTGATTCATTTTGAGTTAATTTTTATATATGGTGTGAGGTAAGGGTGTAAGTTCTTTGCCTTCCCCCCCTTCAACTGGGTATCCAGTTGAAGCACCGTTTGTTAAGGCTCTCCTTTCCAGGGCGCCTGGGTGGCTCAGTTGGTTGGGCGACTGCCTTCAGCTCGGGTCATGATCCCGGAGACCCAGGATCGAGTCCCGAATGGGGCTCCCTGCTCGGCGGGGAGCCTGCTTCTCCCTCTCTCAATCCCCCTGCTTGTGTTCCCTCTCTGGCTGTGTTTCTCTCTGTCAAATAAATAAATAAAATCTTAAAAAAAAAAAAAGACTTTCCTTTGCTTATTAAATTAACTTGATGCTTTTGTCAAAAATCAGTAGATTACAGTTGTGTGGTGGGTTTATTTCTGGATTGTCTGTTCTGTTCCAAGTCTATCCTGTTTTTATTACTGTAGGTTTACATGTTGAAATTAGGTAGTGTATGTTCTCTAGCTTTATTTTTTTTTTTTCAAAATTGTTTTGGCTTTTCTGGATACTTTGTATTTTCAGATAAATTTTAGGATTACCTTTTCAGTTCCCACACAACAAAAACAAAAACCTACTGGTATTTTGGTAGGGATTGTGTTGAATTGTTATTCTGACAATATTGAATTTTCTAATCCAGAACATGGTGTCTCTTGTCATTTGTTTATCTTTTGTTTGATTTCTCTCATCAGCATTTTGTTGTAGTTTTTAATGTCCAGGTCTTGTACTTATTTTAATAAATTTATTTCATATAAATATAAATTTATTCCTAAGTATTTTTTTACCTGTTTCCTATTTTATTTTTTTAAAGATTGTTATTTGATGGAGTGAGTGAGAGAGAGAGAGTGTGTGCACGCGCGCGCACATAAGCAGGGGAAGGGGCAGAAGGAGGGGGAGAAGCAGACTTCACTGCTGAGCAGGGAGGGAGTCTGGTGAAGGGCTCGATCCCAGGACCCCAGGGATAATGACCTGAGCCCAAGGTAGACGCTTAACTCACTGAGCCACCCAGGTGCCCTACCTCTTTCTTTTTAAAATGTAAGTTCTAGTTAACATAAAATTTATTTCTAAGTATTTTTGATGCTTTTGTGAATACAAAATACACTAAAGTTTTAATAATTTTTAAAAAAATTTTAGTAATTTTTTAAATCAACATAAAATTCAAATAATAGAATTCACTATTTTAATCATTTTACAGTGTATCAGTCAGGGGTTTAATAATTTTTACCTGATGCAGTTTGAAACCCTGTGAGTAGGTGCATAAATGCTTAGAAGTTTCAAGTCCTTTTCATGCATTACCCTCATTTTCATTATGAAATTACTCTCTTTATCCATAGTAACATTCTTTACTCTGAAACCTACTTTAGTATCAATACATTTTAACTTTCTTTTGATTTAGTGTTAACATGGCATATCTTCATTCATATTTTTTACTTTTAATGAATTTGTGTTTTTCTATTCAAAGTATATTTCTAGTATGTAGTTATACTACAGGTCACTAAGATTATACCGGCTTCAGAGGTTGATAGAAGTCAGGAGACTCAGGATGTAATTGTACTTACAGCTTTGGTTTATTAGAACAAAAGAGATGCCAAAAAAAGAAAATAAAAAACAGCAAGGGGAGAAGGTGAATGGGGTGGAGTGTGGAGGAAACCGGGTACAAACTTCCGAGAGTTCTCTCCTAGTGGGCACACAGAATATGCTTAATTCTTCTACCACTGAATGTGACGATACTTGTGAAATCTTGTCTGTCAGAAAAGCTCTGAAAGAAACACCGTGTCCCAGGTTTTTGTTCGAGCCTGCTCATGTGGTTACCATCAGCCTTGCTCTTGCCAAGATCCCACACGCGCAGAAGAAGGAAGGCAGGTGTTTAGCATAGACCACCTTGTTTATACACAGTTTAGGCATAATGAGCTACTCTTCTTGTTAGGGATTGGCAAGAGCCCTCCCTAAATCCAAATTACCAGATGCTAATCAAAGGCCAAACTTGAAAGGAGGCCCCCCTCTCAAAGAATATTAGCCCCAGATCCGTAGTTACCTCTCTTCTACATAGTATTGTATAGTTGGTAGTGGGATTTTTTTTTTTAAACCCAATCTTGCTGTCTCTGCTTTTTAATTGGGTTATCAAACCCATTTATTGGGTTATCAAAACCTTGTTGGCTCTGTTGGCTAGGCAACTGCCTTCGGCTCAGGTCATGATCCCAGAGTCCCAGGATTGAGTCCCACATCGGGCTCCCAGCTCCGTGGGGAGTCTACTCCCTCTGACCTCTCCCCTCTCATGCTCTCTCTTACTCTGTTGCTCTCTTTTAAAGATTATTTATAAAATAAATAATCTTTAAAAAACAAAAACCACTATGTTGTGCTGTTGGTTTTCTCTTTATGTTCTTATCCTTTGTTTTATTTCTTTTATTCCATTCTGTCTTCTCTGTTGGCTTATAGCAATACAACTTTGTTTTATTTTAGTGGTTACTTTAAGGTTTATAGTATAACACTTTATTATATGACACTTCACTATCAAGTGATAGAATGCTATTTTTTGCATATTAAAAAAAATTTAAAACTATACAACTATACTTCTAGTTGTCTCCTCCCAAGTTTTGTGGTGGTGGTGTTTTTTGTTGTTGTTTTTTTTTTTTAAGATTATTTATCAGATGGAGAGGGAGAGAGAGCACAAGCTGGGGTTGCTGCAGGCAGAAGGAGAAACAAGCTCCCCACTGAGCAAGGAGCCTGATGTGGGACTGGGTCCCAGGACCTTGAGATTATAACCTTAGACAAAGGCAGATGCTTAACTGATTGAGCCCCCATGCGTCCCTATGGTGGTATTGACAACCATGTTGTCGTTATTTTTGTTTAAACGGTCAGTTGTTTTTAGAGAGATTTAAACAATAGGAAGAAACTTACATATTTTCTTATGCACTCACTGTTTTTGGTAATCTTTATTCCTTCATGTAGATCCATATTCCATCTAGAACCATCATTTCTGCATTGGGTAATCTCAAATGTTTCTCAGACTGCAAATCTATGGGTGATGGATTCTTTCAGCTTTTGTAGTCTAGAAAGTATTTATTTTGCCTTTGTTTTTGAAATTTTCATGAGATGTAGGATTCTAGGTTGATAGTTTCTTCTTTTAATACTTGAAGGATATTCGTCTACTGTCATTTGCATTTTGTTGTGCTGGAATTCTTTATTTGGTTCTTTATGTAACATATCTTTCTCTGGTTACTTTTAAGATTTTCTTCTATATCCCTGGTATTGAGCATTTTGATTATGATGTGCCATGGTTTATTTTTCTTTATGTTTCTGTGCTTACAGTTCATTAAACTTTTTGGTTCTGTTAGTTTGTAGTTTTGATCAAATCTGGAAAATTTTTAGCCATATTTCTTTAAGTAATTTTCCTGTCCCCACTCTCTCCTCCATCTCTCCTGCAATGACATGTGTACTAAGCTGCTTAAAATTGTCCCACGGCTCATTGATGCTGTTTTTCTTTTTTGTATTTTTTTTCTCCGTATTACATTTTTTATTGTTTCTGTTGGTATGTGTTAAAGTTTACTGATCTTTTATTCTGCAGTGTCAAATCTACCATTAATTGTATCTATTATGTTTTTCATCTCACACATTGTGAGTTTTCATCCCTAGAAGTTTGATTTGGGTCTTTATTGTATCTTCCATCCAAGTTCTTCCAAACTTCCATCCAAAGTTTCCAGTTAACTTGTTACTATGTATAGTTTTTATCTGTTTTAATGTCTTTGTGTGCTAATTCTAACATTGTGTCAGTTCTTAATTGGTTTTGACTGATCCATGCATTTCTTCATTATGAGTTGTATCTTTTTGCTTTTTTGCAAGCGTGGCAAATTTTGGTTAGAAGCCAGACACTCTGAATTTTACCTTAACTCTAAGCATTCATGAGCTTTGTTCTCAGTGGCAGTTATTTGAAAATAGTTTGACTGTTTCAGATCTTTTGTTTTTAGTTGCAGAGGTAGAATTTAGTGATTCATCAGTTGTCTATAACACCCAGTGCTCATTACTTGAAGTGCCCTTCTTAACGCCCATTACCCAGTTACCCCATCCCCCATCTCCCCCCCAGCAACCCTCAGTTTGCTTCCTAGAGTTCAGCATCTCTTAAGATTTGCCTCCCTCTCAAATTTCATCTTATTTTTCCTTCCCTTTTTCCATATGTTCATCTGTTTTGTTTCTTAAATTCCACATATGAGTGAAATAATGTGGTATTTGTCTTTCTCTGACTCTTTCAGATCTTTTGAAGGTCTTTAGTTAGGACTGGAGCAGTGCTCAGTCTAAGGTTATTCCCCTAACCCTGAGGCAACACCCTTTTGTTTGGTGTACCTAATGTCCTGTGCATCATTAGGTTTTCTAATATGGCTGGTGTAAACAGATACAGCTTCTGGCCTTTGTGAGCATTGAGGACTGTCCCTTCCAAATGATCCCCCCCCCCGCCTCCACTTTAGATAGTTTCCTCACAGTCTGGAGATGCTTAGTACTCAGTTGAATACTTGAGGAAGACCTGCAAACCTCTGGAATCTGCAGCTTTTCGCACAGTTGTTATCCTTTCTGCTACTGTGTCCTACAAATTCTAGCTCTGTTGGTCTCTCTGGGCTCCTTCTTGACTCAGGGAATCTGCTCATCACTCCTTGGATTCACCCTCTTGCTCTGTGGCTGGCTCTCTCACAAAGTGGGTAGCTGAGCAGTCATAGGGCCTGCCTTACCTATTAGCCAACTTTTCGGAGTCACAGCCCTTTGTTGAGTGAGGTCCATTGTCTTGAAAACTTGCTGGGCGTCTGGGTGGCTCAGTTGGTTGGGCGACTGCCTTCGGCTCGGGTCATGATCCCGGGATCGGTCCCGCATTGGGCTCCCTGCTCGGCGGGAAGCCTGCTTCTCCCTCTCTCACTCCCCCTGCTTGTGTTCCCTCTCTGGCTGTGTTTCTCTCTGTCAAATAAATAAAATCTTAAAAAAAAAAAAAAGAAAACAAAAAAGAAAACTATTGCTTCATGTATTTAGTCTGCTTTCGTTTCAGTCAAGAAGGTAAATCTGGCCCTTGTTACTCTATTATTCTTGTTGGAAGCAGAAGTGTCATTCGTTTAGTTTTGAAATAACAGTATTGTGTACTTTATTTTATTTTTAAAGCTTTTTAAAATTTATTTATTCATTTGACAGATCACAAGTAGGCAGAAAGGCAGGCAGAGAGAAAGGAGGAAACAGGCTCCCTGCTGAGCAGAGAGCCCGATACGGGCCTTGAGATCATGACCTGAGCCGAAGGCAGAGGCTTTAACCCACTGAGCCACCCAGGCGCCCTAGTATTGTGTATTTTAAAAAACAAATGCTGTATGGGGTAGTATGTAAATGTGAAGGGACCTTTCACCTATTTTCCACCTATTATGCTGACTAAAAATTGTGGATAGTAACATAGGACCATATGTTTAAAGGGGACAAAAATCAGGAATGCTATAACAGAGTGTAGTTTACTTGGCATTATTCAAATGTGTAATGGAAGTAGATAATTCTTCCACCATTTGAAACTTTTTTTTAGTTAATAAACTTTGTTCTTTAGAACAGCTTTAGGTTATAGCAAAACTGAAGAAAGTACAGAGGTTTCCAGTATATCCCCTGTCTCCAAACACATACAAAGTTCCCCACTGTAAACATCCTGCACCACAGGGGTACATTTGTTACAGTTGATAAACATATATTGGCACATCAGTATCCTCCAAAGTTCGTAGTTTATATTAGTTTATATTATATTTCACTCTTGGTGTTGTATATAGTATGGATTTTGACAAAAATAAAATGATGTGTATTCTCTATTGTAATATCATAAAGAATAGTTTCACTTCTGTGCTGTTTATCCTTCCCTCTTTCCTTCCCCGGCTCAACCTAGCAACTACTAATCTTTTTACTGTCTCCATCTGTCTTTCCTAGAATGGCGTGCAGTTAGAATCCTATAGTATGTAACCTTTCAGTTTGGCTTCTTTCCCTTAGTAAGATGCACTGAAGTTTTCTCCATGTGTTTGCATGGCTTGGTAGCTTGTATCTTTTTATTGTGTTGGTAATACTCTGTTGTCTGGATATACCACAGTTTATTTATCAATTCATTTACCTACAGAAGGACATCTTGGTTGCTTCCAAATTTTGGCAGTTATGAATATACACTGCTGTAAAATTCATATGCAGATTTTTTGTAGGCCTGCTACCGTTTTTAAGATGTAGTCATGAAATGGGTAGGTTGGGTAAAATTTCAGGTCATTTTTAGTTTTTAAAAAGTAAAGTGTTTTTTTTTTTTTTTGTAAGATTTTATTTGAGAGAGAGGGAGAGAGAGAGAACAAGAGAATAAACACAAGCAGGGAGAACCACAGGCAGAGGCAGAGGCAGAAGCAGGTTCCCTGCTGATGTGGGACTTGATCCCAGGACCCTGGGATATTGACCTGAGCTGAAGGCATACATTTAACGGACTGAGCCACCCAGGCATCCCTTAAAAAATAAAGTTTTAAGAGAAGTTCATATTGAAGGAAATGCTAGCATTAGATTTGTTAAGTTGGACATACAAAAACTAGAAATTTGAAATCTCATCTCTGAAAATGAGCTTTAAAATTATAGATCAATATCCTTTTGAATCAGTAATCTTAATGAATTTATAGAAATTGTATTAGGAATTAGTTTTGAATTAAAATTTTGGCCATTACATACTTTTAAAAATAAGGGCTCTAGAGCCACATGGATTTCGTTCACATCTTGTTTCTACCACTTACTATGACATTGAACAAGTAACTCAATCTTTGTAAGCCTCTGTTTCCTCAGGTAAAGCATGGAATATAAATAGTGCCTTGCTCTTAGGATTGGGGTGAAAATTCAGTGAGGATGCACGTAAAGTACATGGCCTAGCACATAGCAGATGTTCCATAAATGATCTGTTGTGTCATCTCTCACATGCGGTCTGTGAGTTCATATTTTCAGGTCTTTTGAAGGCAATAGGTTACATTCTTAATGGCATAGTTTGAACTATTTAGCAAATTAGAAAAAAATCAAGACTTTTTTATTCCCATGTGTAAAAAATGACTTTTGTTGTGATTAAGTACTGTGGTGATTATCACAGAAAGTCTGAAACTGAGACTGTCATAACAGGTTACTTGCATGGGGTGGAAATAATTGAAAAACCATGTCCTTTGTGCTTTCTTCTCACACTGCACTATCTCCTGCAGAAATTGCATCTGCTCCCAGGGCTTCACTGGGAAAATACATCTCATCCCTCCATCTGCCTGCTTGACACATGCATTTGGGTATGTCATGCGCACTTAGAGCTCAATGGGCCCTCAACTGAATTCATGATCTTTCCATTCAAACTGTCATTTCTTCTGGCGATGTTCACCATCTCAGTATATGGCATCACCATACATTCTTGTTCAAGCCAGAAATTTGAAATGCATCCTGGATTCTTCCTTTTTCCTGGTCCCTTGACTAGTTATTTCCCACATGCTGTTGCTTCTAACTGTTACATGTCTCTGAAATCCTTCCACCTTTCTTTTTCCCTTCTCTTGTCAGCACCATCCCTCATTTGGCTAACCACTCCAGCTCTTTGACTCGTTTCTTCACATCTCCCCTTGCTTTCTTCTAGTTTGTTGTACACAGTGTAGCCTTAGCAATCCTGATGTCACTCCTCACTGCAAAATCATTCTATGGCTTCACTTTGCTTTTAGGATACGTTCTTAAAATCTTAGTATGGCCTTCATGGTGGTGTGCAGTTAGGCCCCTGCTGGTGTCTTTACCTCTGTGTCTACCGCCTTCATTTTCTCTGTTTCTTCCATTCTGATCTCATTTCATTTCCTCAGAACCTCTGTTTTCTTCTTGTGGTCCACTCTGTTGCTGTCTAACTCTTAATCATATTTCAGATTGTATCTTGAACCTTACCTTTTCTGGAAGGCCTTTCTTGACCTCCCTCTACTTTCATCGTGTGTCATTACTCCTGCCTAGATAACAGTTCTTTACTCTCAGCTAGAACTCCCATTTCTTATTCCCAGCACTCATCCTGCTTGTAAATATTTGACCATATCTCCTTCTACGATGATGCACACTATACGATTAAGGATTGTTTGTGTTGTGTGTCTCTTGTCCCTGGTGCCTACCATGATGCTTACTTAGGTATGTGCTACGTGGTTACTGAATGAATGAATTTAGGTATCTGTAATTAGCTATGATAATTGTATTGTCTCATTTTTTAACTCCCCCATTCCTTACAGCCTTTGCTTAAAAAATACATATTTTTAGGGGTGCCTGGATGGCTCAGTCATTAAATATTTGCCTTTGGCTCAGGTCATGATCCCAGGGTCCTGGGATTGAGCCCCACATTGGGCTCCCAGCTCAGTGGGGTACCTGCTTCTCTCTCTCCCACTCCTCCTGCGTGTGTTCTCTCTTTTGCGCTCTCTCTCTCTCTCTGTCAAATAAAAAAATGAAAATATTTAAAAAAATACACATTTAGGGGTGCCTGAGTGGCTCAGTTGGTTAAACGACTGCCTTCAGCTCAGGTCATGATCCCAGAGACCCGGGATCGAGTCCTGCATTGGGCTCTCTGCTCAGCAGGAGGCCTGCTTCTCCCTCTCTCACTCCTCCTGCTTGTGTTCCCCCTCTGGCTGTGTTTCTCTCTGTCAAATAAATAAAAAACTTAAAAAAAATACACATTTAAAAAATGAATTTATTTTAGGATTAAGAAGAAAAAAACCATGCCATTTACTTGTACTCTGCTAGGCATCATGCTGGTCGTGTGGAGTGAATTGTTTCATTTGGTTCTTAGTGTTCATGTCAGGTAGTTATTCTTGTCCTCATTTTGCCACTGAGGAGACGTCTCTGGGTAGATTCTTGTCTAGGCTCAGATGGCTAAAAAGTGGCAGATGTATGGGTTCACACTGAGGTCTTTCCATTCTAAACCTGTATTCTTTTGTTGTTGGAGTTATACTACATTCTCCAATTTAATGTCCACATTAAGTAATTAACATACACATTATAGTAAATATTTTATAATTAACACAATGTAAAATTTTGCTTTTAAGGCTTGGGATGCTTTTTAGTAATAATTAGGAATATCTTGTTGACTTGATAACAAGTGCTTGACTCATGCCACAGAGTACATATGTTTGATTATAAAAGTGAAATTTTTACTTGAATAAATTTCAAATCCAGGGGAGAAATTGCATCACAGTGTCAAAGGAATTACTTATAAGAGCTATTGTTATGTAGCATTAGACTCTAAAAAGTCACTGATTCTTTTTATCATTTTCAGGGACTATTTTCGCATATGGACAAACTGGAACAGGCAAAACTTTTACCATGGAGGGCGTTCGAGCTGTTCCTGAACTTAGAGGGATCATTCCGAATTCATTTGCTCACATATTTGGTCATATTGCAAAAGCAGAGGGGGATACAAGGTAAAAGAGAATTCTTTTATTTTCTAATATTGAGAAATACAAACACAAGAAAGACATATAGGTACAAAACTTATAAACACATTTGAAAACTCTTCTAAAACTTTCTCTGCTCTTTATACTTTATAAAATAATGTTTTATTTATAGATTTTTGGTTCGAGTGTCTTATTTGGAAATATATAATGAAGAAGTCCGTGACCTTTTGGGCAAGGATCAGACACAGCGGTTAGAGGTAAGGATAACTGAAATTGAAGTACTTTCCAAACTAGTAGAATGGTTGCTAAAATAAGGTTCTTTTTGTCCAAAGATATTTTTAATATTTTACTTATTTTTTGATGGTAATATGATCATGATTCAAAATTTAAAATATTGTGAAAATTAATGCTTGTTCCTACCCCGTTTGCCCACTTTTCCTCACCCTAAGATAACCTCTTTTAGTGTTCCTTCATTGTTCCTTTATGTAAGTATCAACAAATAAAGTTTTACTTCTACTCCATAAGTAGTTATACATGAACACTGATCTGTACATTTTAAAAATTCTTATTCAGGTAAGTATAGAGTCACATGTGACTGTAAGAAAGAATATGGAGAGATCACCCATGATATAGATGTACCTTTTACACAGTTTTCCCTAGTGGTAACATTTGCCGGAGCGGGAGTAGAGTGTCACAGCCATGGTACTGTCGTTGATAAGTCTACAGATTGGACTCACAGTGCTCCATTTTGTGTTTAGATCGATAGATCCACTACCACATTAAGGTACGAAACAGTCAAAAAAAAAAAAAGGGTACGAAACAGTCGTATCACAGAGATGCCTCCTGTTGCCCTTTTATGACCACATCCACCGCCAGCCAGACTACATTGCTCTGTTGCCATCCCTAACCCCTGACAATCCCGAATCTGCTTTCCAGTTCTAAAATTCTATCTTTTCAGAAATGTTACACAAAAGGAGCATCCGATATGTAACCTTTTGGGATTGGCCTTTTTCTTTTGGCATAAGCACTGTGAGATTTATCCAAGTTGTTGTTTGTATTGATCGTTCATTACTTTTTATTGCTGAGTGGCACTGCGTGCTGTGGTCATGTAAAGTTCAGTTGTTCACCGTTGAGGGACATCTAGGCAGTTTATGGTTTTTGGCTATTATGAATCAAGCATCTGTGAATATTTGCACACAGATTTTTATGTGAGTGTAAGCTTTCATTTTCTGGAATGAATGCCAAGAATACTCCAGAATTGATTTTAAGTCAGAAATTGTTAAGATGTCAAACATAAAGCTACTAAGAATCAATCATGAACACAGTAAAAAATACTAGTAGTTTTCAATCTTTCTTTTACCTAAAGGAAAAAGTAAATTGCTGACGGGGAAATTTTAGTTTGTATACTTTTGGTAATAGATGGGCAGGAAGGACTATTTTTGTCATGCATTTCAGAAAAGGGAAATGTGAAATTACATGCATAAATATTAGAGAATTACAAAATTTGTGGATAGGTACATTATATTTTTAACCTACAAGCTTAGCTGATTCACATTTTTTAAATAGAGATGCATTTCACATATGTAATTCCCCCTTTTAGAGTATATAATTTCGCAGTTCTTAGTATATTCACAGAATTGTACAACCATCACTGTCTAATTCTGGAACGTTTTCATTACCCCCAAAAGAAATCTCATGCCCATTAGGAGCCACTCCCCATTCCCCCTGCTCCACACCTTCTGGTAATCATAACTTACTTTTTATACCAATCAATTTGCCTATTCTAGATAGTTCATATAAATGGAATCACATCAAATGTGGTCTTTTGTGTCTTCTTTGATTTAGTATAGTGTTTTCATGGCTCATTGATGTACTTCATTTCTTTTTTTTTAATAGCTTTATTGAGCTATAATTCACATACCATACAATTTATTCATTTGAAGTGTACTATTCAAAGTTTTTTGTTATGTTCATAGAGCTGTACTTCTGTAGCCACAAGCAGTTTTGGCACATCTTCCTTACACAAAAAGAAATACTATGCCTCTTAGATGTCACTTTCAACCCAATCCTAGGCAACCACTCATCTACTTTTTGTCTCTATAGATTTGCCTATTTTGGATACATAATGCAAAAGAATAATGCAATATGCAGTGTTTGATGACTAGCTTATTTCATTTAGAATACTTTTTCATGGCTCATCCATGTCAGTACTTCATTTTTTTGTTACTGCTATAGAGTAATCCATTGTATGGATACACTACATTTTATTGATTCCATCAGGTGAACACTGGGGTTTTTCTACTTTTCGTTTATTATGAGTAATGCTGTTATGAACTTACACTTGGACAAGTTTTTGTATAAATGTGTGTTTTTGGCTCCTGGTTGTATACCTATGGTTGTAATTGCTGGATCCTGGGGTAACTGTATTCTTCGGCATCTGAGAAACTGCCAGATTCTTTTCCACAGCGACTGTACCATTTTACCGTCTCATCACCAATGAATGAGGTTTCCAGTTTGTCCCATCCTTGTCAGTTCTTGTTATTGTCCCTCTTCTATTTAGCCATATTTGTTGGTGTTGAATGGTATCTGTGGGCAAGATTTCCCTTTCCTTGGTGGCCAATGCTATTGAACATCATCTCCCATGTTTGTTAGCCATTTGAATACCTTCATTAGAGAAAAATGTCTGTTCCAGTCCTTTGCCTGTTAATTGGGTTATTTGTCTTTTTGTTATTTTAAGTTGTAATACTTTATATATTCTAGATAGAAGTCCCCTAACAGTTATATGATTTACACAACTTTTTTACCCAGTTATGGGTTGTCTTTTCACTTCCGTGATGATTTCCTTTGAAGCACAAAAATTTTAAATTTTGACCATATCCGATTTATCTACATTTAGTTATGTTGCTTGTGCTTTTGGTGTTAGATCTAAGAAACCATTGTTTTATCCAAGGTCATGAAGATTTATGCTTTTGTTTTATTCTAAGATTTTTATAGTTGTAGCTTTTACATTTAGATCTTTGATCCATTTTGAGTTAATTTTTGTATACAGTTGAGGTAGAGGACCAACTTCATTCTTGTGCATGTGGATATCCAGTTGTCACAGCACCATTTTGAAAACACTTTTTTTTTTTTTTTAAGATTTTATTTATTTGGGGCGCCTGGGTGGCTCAGTCATCAGCATCTGCCTTCAGCTTAGATCATGATCCCAGAGTCAATGGATCCAGTCCCGCATCGGGCTTCCTGCTCTGCGGGAGGCCACCTTCTCCCTCTCTCACTCCCCTTGCTTATGTTCCTTCTCTAGCTGTGTTTCTCTCTGTCAAATAAAATCTTAAAAAAAAATTTATTTATTTGATAGACAGAAACACAACTAGAGAGTGGCTTGATCTGGACTCCCAAAAAGACTGTTTTTTATCCCCTGCTGCACTTTTCTTTTTGACTGAACATGGATTGTGGCATTTTTTGTGCGTCGCTACAGAGAAAGCCTCCTCAACCTTGTTTTTTCTATTGTCCTTTTAAAAAGCTTGCCTACTGGACATAATTAAAATGTATTTAGCCAGCCCTCTCTTGATGAACACTTGGGTTGTTTCTAATCTTTTGCTATTACAAACAATTCTGTAGTAAGTAATGTTGTACATACATGATTTCATACATGTGTAGGCATATCTGAGGATAAATTCCTGAGGCTAGATTGCTGGGTCAGGTGGTAAGCACTTGGTAAATATTGCCAAATATTTTAGGATATGAGACAAAGAAGATTAACCTTTAAAATATTAATATTGAAATTTTGTTTAGAATTACACTCTCAGTAAAATAATTAAAGAATAATATGCATATAGTGGTTAAATAGAATATAGAATAACAGTAGCCACCTTTGTGGAATGGTGTAGAATACATGTAGAATGAAATGACAGAGCTACTATTAAGCTATGATAATATGGTAATAGGTATTCAGTGCAATACATTATGGTAGTAGTACATAGTTTGTTTCACTTAATCTTTCCTAGCAGTTCAGTTTTGTTGATGTGAAAACCGAAGCCTACAGGGGTTTCCTGACAGTCACGTAACGGGTGAATGATGGTATCATCTAGAATTACGGGGGTGGTTTTTGCAGTCCTTCCCATAGCTTGATATCTTGAGCAAGTTACTTAACCTATATGAGCCTTAGTTTTGCCACATGCAAATGGAAATAATAACAGTATCTACTTTGTAGGGTTATTGCCAGCATTAACAAATAATACAAAGTGTTTAAATCAAAGTTTGACACATAGGAAAGTATTAAATAAATGTTAGCCTTTCCCACCCACCCCCACTTTTAAAGGGATGAGAGTGGGAGAGGGAGAGAGAGATTCTTAAGCAGGCTACATGCCCAATGCAGAGCTTGACACGAGATGGGCCTTGATCTCAGGACCCTAAGATCATGACCTGAGCTGAAATCAAGAGTCAAATGCTTAACCACCTGAGCCATCCAGAAGCCCCTAGCCTTTTTCTTTTTAAGTTTACTGTATAATCTGAGCTTTTGGAGCAGTATATTACCGGCTTAGGTATTGTTTGTTGGGCCTTAATGAAGGCTTATTCTGTAATGATGATGTATACATAGGAAATGTCAAGGTTAGTTTTTTGCTAGTTGTCATCTTTGATGTCATTTTTAAAAAATATTTAGTTATTAGAGAGCAAGCATGAGCAGGGGGAGTGGGAGAGGGAGAAGAAGCAGACTCCTCTCCAAGTAGGGAGCCTGACGTGGGGCTGGATTCCAGACCCCAGAATCATGACCTGAGCCAAAGGCAGGGGGAGTGGGAGAGGGAGAAGCAGGCTTCCCACTGAGCAGGGAGCCCGAAGTGGGGCTCAATCTTGGAATTCTGGGATCATGACCTGAGCCGAAGGCAGACACTTAATGACTGAGCCACCCAGGTGCCCCTGAAATGGTTTTTAAAAATAGTGACAAGCTAGGGATGCCTGGGTAGCTCTGAGCAAAATAACGTAGTAGTTCTTTCCTCAGTTTTCTGTATTTCTATTCCATCATCATTATTATTATGAAAAGCACTTTGTCTTTATAAAATAGAGTCAGGGTCTAGACTCAGCATCGTAAATTGTTTTTTGCCCATGTGAACATATGCTAGGACATCCAAAACTGTATGGGACATTTCCTTACTGATATACCATCCCACCCATTTCAGGGTGTTTAGTATCCATTGCTCTCGCCTCTGGATGCTGATAGTGTCCTCAAATGAACCAGAAGCTCCCCCTACAAATTTCTGAAACATTCTAGGTTGGGAGTAATTGCTCCTTTGGGATCTGTTGTTCTAGGCTTATAAAAGGTATTTGTTACAGAAGTTAAATCTCTATGTTTTTCTGAAAACATTATTTTTTTTAAAGATTTTATTTATTTATTCGACAGAGAGAAATACAGCCAGAGAGGGAACACAAGCAAGGGGACTGAGAGAGGGAGAAGCAGGCCTCCCGCCGAGCAGAGTGCCTGATGTGGGGCTCGATCCTGGGTCTCCAGGATCATGACCTGAGCCGAAGGCAGTCGCTTAACCAGCTGAGCCACCCAGGCGCCCCCCCCATTACTATTTTTAAAGATTTTATTTATTCGTTTGAAAGAGCGCATGCACATGAGCAGGGGGAGCAGCAGAGGAAGAACAGGTTCCCCACTGAGCTGGGAGCCTGATGCGGAACTCCATCTTGGGCTCATGACCTGAGCGGAAGGCAGACACTTAACTGACTGAACCAGCCAGGAGCTTCTGACAAAAAATTATTTGATAGCATTATCCGATTAAAAAAAAACTTTCACAAATTTAGAATCATATTTAATTTCTTCATCTTTCATATCTTATCTGTTTATTTACACTTACTAACTGAATTTTGAATTCATGTCATATTGTGATTGGAAATGACCTTAGGTTTTGCAGACTAATGCCTATTAGAAGTGTGATTCTGGTCTGCAGTGACATGAATGCAGAATGTAAGAGTAAATGTTTAGAAACTTTTACAGCAATTTGACATCGCCGTGACATCAGATGCATGATTTTTATATTTCTCAGAAATATCAGTTTGCCAGATTAAAAACACACACATTTTTTAGCATAGATTTTCTGAGAAGCATTGTGATATACCAGTAGTTTTCAAACATTTAAAGCATTTAAAGCTTTTAAATACATTCATCAAACCAGACGTTTACGTGGAAGCACAGTGTGCAAAACATACAAAGTGAAACTTTCTTCAGAATTTGTTTCAGCCTGAGGACCCCCAGACTCCTAGAGCATCCTCCTCAGAGTCACTGTGAACTCTGTGGGGCTGTCAGAGCACATTTCGACACCCACTGGTTTATAGAGACCTGCATACTCTTTTACTATGAATAAGTTAGTATATAGTATAAGTTATAGCCCATGATGGAAAAAGAGTAGTTTTTCTAATGTGTATCTTATAAATTGTTATAAATTGTTACCAAAAAAAGACCAAAAAACTGTCAAACCCCCAACTAGATCTCAGGTCAACACTTAGAACTTGTGATTTTTGCCTCCAAGATTGTTTTTTCAACTTTTGTTTGTCATCTTTGTCTGTGAGGCCCTACTACCCTTGGCACGGTTCTCTCCACTGGCAGTCATCAACCTCAACTTCACTTTACAGACATACCTTGTCTTACGGTGCTTCGCTTTATTGTGCTCCCCAGACGCTGCATTTTTTTTTTTTTTATTGTTACTTAAATTTTTTTTTCCAGTGTTCCAAGATTCATTCCCCATTCCCCACACCCAGTGCTCCACGCAGTAGGTGCCCCCAGTACCCACCACCAGGCTCTCCCATCCCTCCAAGTCCCTCAGTTTGTTTCTGAGTCCAAAGTCTCTGTTGTTTCGTTTCTCTCCCTGGATTACCCTACTTCCCATTTACTTTCCTTCTCCCACTGTCCTCCAGGTTACCCTTCATGCATCGCATGTAAGTGAAACCATGTGATACTTGACTTTCTCTACTTGGCTTATTTCACTTAGCATAATCTCTTCCAGTCCAGTCCATATTGCTACAAAAGTTGGATATTCATCCTTTCTGATGGAGGCATAGTATTCCATTGTATATATGTACCACATCTTCTTTATCCATTCATCTGTTGATGGGCACCTTGGCTCTTTCCACAGTTTGGCGATTGTGGCCATTGCTGCAATGAACATTGGTGTACATATGGCCCTTCTTTTCACTACATCTGTATCTTTGGGGTA
>PITA01009644.1:0-51314 GCA_004023965.1 Spilogale gracilis | reverse complement strand
ATTCTCCTTTCTCTGCAGCCTCTCCAACACTTGTTGTTTCCTGTCTTGTTAATTTTGGCCATTCTGACTGGTGTAAGGTGGTATCTCAGTGTGGTTTTGATTTGTATTTCCCTGATAGCTAGTGATGCTGAACATTTTTTCATGTATCTGTTAGCCGTTTGTATATCTTCTATGGAGAAGTGCCTCTTCATGTCTCTTGCCCATTTTTTGATGTGTTCATCTTCTTTTTGGATGTTGAGTTTGAGTAGTTCTTTATAGATCTTGGATACCAGCCCTTTGTCTTTAGTGTCATTTGCAAATATCTTCTCCCATTCTGTGGGTTGCCTTTTTGTTTTGTTGACTGTTTCCTTTGCTGTACAGAAGCTTTTTATTTTGATGAGGTCCCAGAAGTTCATTTTCGCTTTTGTCTCCTTTGCCTTTTGCTGCGTTTTTTATTCTGTGTTAAACAATCTATTGGCACCATCTTTCAAACAGCGGTTGCTCTATTTTTGTTGCGGTGACCTTTGAGCAGTGATGTTTGATGCTACCATTATAATTATTTTTGGTGTGCCACAAACCATGCCCAAATAAAATAGCAAACTTAATAAATGTGTGTGTTCTGACTGCTCCACTGACTGGCCTTTTCCCATTTCTCTTTCTGTCCTTGGAACGCTCTATTCCCTGATAGACAGCAATACTGAAATTAGGCCAGTTAGCCACACAGTGACCTTTTAAGTGTTAAGCGAAAGGTAGAGTCGCATGTCTCTTTAAATCAAAAGCTAGAAATGATTAAGCTTAGTGAGGAAGGCATGTTGAAAGGCAGGATAGGTTGAAAGGCCGCCTGCACCAAACAGTAGCTTTTGACAGTAAAGGAAAAGTTGCTCAAAGAAATTAAAAATGCTACTCTAGTGTATGCACACAGGATAAGGAAGCAAACAGACTTATTACTGATATAGAGAAAGTTTTAGTGATTTGGACAAAAAAATCATACTAGCCACAACATTCTCCTAAGTCAAAGCCTAATTCAGGGCAAGGCCCTAATTCTCTTCAGTTCTGTGAAGGTTAAAAGAGGTAAGGAGACTATCTTGCCTCATGAGGTTTAAGGAAGCCGTCTCCAGAACACGGAAGTGCAAGATGAAGTAGCATGTGCTTATGTAGGAGCTAATTTAACCAGGAGATCCAGCTAAGATAATTCATGAAGGTGGCTACGCTGAACAGCAGATTTGCAATGTACATGACACAGCTTTCTGTGGAAGAGATGCCATCTAGGACTTTGATAACTAGAGAAGTGAAGTGGGTGCCTGGCTTCAAAACTTCCAAAATAAACTGAGTCTCTTATTATGGGCTAAAGCAACTGGTGACTATAAGTTGAAGCCAGTGCTCGTTTAACATTCTGAAAACTCCTACGGTCCTTAAGAATGATGCTAAATATACTTTCTTTCATCTATAAATGGCACAACAAGGCCTGGATGACAGCATGTCTTTCTACAACATGGTTGACTGAATATTTTCAAGTCTACTGTTGAGTTGTCAGAAAAAAGGATTTCTGTCAAAATATTACTGCTGGTCACCTGAGAGCACTGATGAACGGATGAGCTGAGTGTTGTTTTCATGCCTGATAACACAACATCCATTCTGCGGCCCATGGGTCAAGTCTTGTTATTGAAGAAATACATTTCCTAAGGCTATAGCTGCCATAGAGAGTTATTCCTCTAAGGGATCTGGGCAAAGTAAACTGAAAATCTTCTGGAAAGAATTCACACTTCTAGATGTCATTAAGAACATTCCTGATTCATGAGAAGATGAGGCCTTAATAAGAGTTTGGAAAAAAAAAAAAAAAAAAAAAGAGTTTGGAAGAAGTTAATTCCAGCCGTCATGGATGACTTTGAGGAGCTCAAGACTTCCGTGGAGAAAGTCACTGTAGATGCAATGGAAACAGCAAGAGAACTAGGCTCAGAAGTGGGGCCTGAAGATGTGGCTGAATCGCTCCAATCTGATAAAACCTAATGGATGAGGGGTTATTTCTTATGGATGAACAAAGAAAGTGGCTTTTTGAGATGGCATCTATTCGTGGTGAAGATGCTGTGAAGACTGTTGAAATGGCAACAAAGAATTTAGAATATTTTTTTTTTAAAGATTTTATTTATTTATTTGACAGAGAGAAACACAGCTAGAGAGGGAACACAAGCAGCGGGAGTGAGAGGGAGAAGCAGGCTTCCCGCCGAGCAGGAAGCCCAATGTGGGACTCGATCCCGGGTCTCCAGGATCATGACCTGAGCCGAAAGCAGCCGCTTAACCAACTGAGCCACCCAGGCGCCCCGAATTTAGAATATTTCATAAACTTTGTTGATAGAGCTGTGGCAGGGTTTGAGAGGATTAGTTCCAATTTTGAAAGAAGTTCTTCTGTGGGTAAAAAGCTAGCAAATAGCATCACATTCTCTGGAGAAACCATTCTTGAAAGGAAGAGTCAATCACTGCAGCAAACCTTGTCTTATTTTAGGAAACTGCCACAGCTTCCCCACCCTTCAGCACCCCGTACACTGACCACCAGCAGCCATCAGTATTGAGACAGGACCCACCACCAGCAAAAAGATGTCGACTGGCTGAAAGCTCAGATGATGGTTAGCATTTTTAGCAATAAAATATTTCTTCAATAAGGTGTATATTACTGTTTTATAGACATAATGCTATCTCACTTAATAGGTTATGGTGTAATGTAAACATAATTTTATATGGAGTGGGAAATGAAACTCATTTGACATGGTTTGAATATTTACTTTATGGTGGTGATCTGCAACCCAACCTACAGTAGCTCCCAGGATACCTGTATTTTGTTGACATGTGGTGGTGACTTCTAGGGATCACCTAGAATTTTATGTTTCTTTTTTTAAGATTTTATGTATTTATTTGACAGAGAGAGATCACAAGTCAGCAGAGAGGCAGGCAGAGAGAGGAGGAAGCAGGCTCCCTGCTGAGCAGAGAGCCCGATGTGGGCCTTGATCTCAGGACCCTGAAATCATGACCTGGACCGAAGGCAGAGGCTTTAACCCACTGAGTCACCCAGGCGCCCATGAATTTTATGTTTCTAACACTGTATTTTAAGTAAACGTATCCTAAATATATCCTTCATAATTGGTAAATGTTACAGAAAGGTAACATTTTTTACATAGATGTCATAGATCTGATTATTTCACTCATTTGTCTGAAATCTTCCTGTGTCTTCTAAGTTGTTGTTAAGATAAAGACCAATAACTATGCTTAGTCTTTTTTTTTTTTTTTTAAGATTTTATTTATTTGAGAGAGAGAAATCACAAGCAGAGGGAGCAGGAGAGGGAGAATCGGGCTCCCCGCTGAGCAGGGAGCCCGATGCAGAACTTGATCCCAGGACCCTGAGATCATTACATGAGCCGAAGGCGGATGCTTAACCGACTGAGCCACCCAGGTGCCCCTGACTATGCTTAGTCTTATCTCTGGCTACCTCTTTACCCAGATATCCTACCTATTTTACCTGTGCTTCCTACTCTTTTCAGGCAGCCTGGCTTTTCTGTTTGTTTTTCCTTTTTCTGAGTGCCTACTTTTGGCCCATTTCAGAATCCTAGCACACACTCTTTCCTCCTCTCCAAATCCAGATTGGCTACATCTTATTTCTTCAAATCTTAGCTTGAACATCATCCTGGGGGACATCTGGGGTGGCTCAGTCGGTTAAGTGTCTGCCTTCAGCTCAGGTCATGATCTCAGGGTCCCAGGATTGAGTCCCGTATCAGGCTCCCTGCTCAGCACAGAGCCTGTTTCTCCCTCTGCCTCTTCCTCTGCTTATACTTGTGCTTGTGTGCGCTCTCGTTCAAAAATAAATGGAATCTTTAAAAAAAAACAACAACAAAACATCATCTTGGGGATGCTCTATGTCCCTGCTTTACTAGCTTAGTCTCTCTATAGTGTATTCTCATACTGTTGTGTATTTTTTTCTTCATGTCATTATCCCAAGTGAAATAATTAGTGTGTGGTATTATTCATTTGTATGTTCTTGCCATAGGTTGTCACCTGCCCAAGTGTAGAAATTATGTCTACCTTGTCCATCACTGTATCTTCACTTTTTAGCAGATGTTTGATAAATAGCTATGGTGCAATTACGGTATGTGCATAAAATCTTAAGGTAATTTTTTTCTTTTTTAGGTTAAAGAAAGACCTGATGTGGGAGTGTATATCAAAGATTTATCAGCTTATGTGGTAAATAATGCTGATGATATGGATAGAATTATGACACTAGGCCACAAAAATCGTAAGTATAGTACCTAATTGTGGTTGAACATTTGTGTGTTGAGTAGGGTTTTAGAAGCAAAACTGGTGGGATGCCTGGGTGGTTCAGTTGGTTAAATGATTGCCTTCAGCTCAGGTCATAATCCCAGGGTCCTGGGATTGAGTGCTGCGTCGGGCTCCCTGCTCAGCAGGAAGCCTGCTTCTGTCTCTCTCACTCCCCCTGCTTGTGTTCCCTCTCTCGCTATCTCTCTCTCAAATAAATAAATAAAATCTTTAAAAAGAAAAGAAAAGGAAAACTGGTATGGCACTTTGCCCCACAGAGACTGGATTTTTTAAGTTTCTTGACAACCCTTTGCCCTTGATTATTTACTGTGTAGAGAACATACATGAATAAAAGAGGAACACACGTTACCTTGTTTGCCAATCAAAATTTTGTTTCTTGGTAAGTTGCTATGTATTTGAAACTCTTATATAGCTAGCTGTCTCTTTTTAACTATAACAATATTGGTTATATTTACTGAACACTTACTGTGTGGTAAGTGCTTATGCTAAATGCTTTCTTTGTAAGAATGATCTTTTAAAAATCCTCAAACTGGACTATGAATGTACTAAATTACTATTTTATGATTGAGGAAACCGAGACTTAGTCTAAGTAACTTGTCTGGGGTCATGTACCATGTACTTGTACAAGGTTGCTTACTAACTTTGTTAGTGAGCAGAGTGAGTAACTCAACCTAGGCCGTTGGTCATCATCAACCGACCACTTTACTGCCTTTCTTTTGTTGACAAGAAAAGCAAACCAAAATTAAATGATATTTTTTTTAATAAGAGTTTGAATTTTTGTCTAAAGAATAAAAAGTTGGAGCACTATTTAATACACGGGGTACCCCAGGCCTTGTGCTGGTGATGTTGCTAGCAGCAATTAGAGATCAGAGGTAAAAAACAAAAACATAGAAAGTAAACATCTTTTTAAAAGTGTTTTTTGGCTAGACTGTAAATCTAGCAAACTCAGGAAATTAAAGAAAAAATATTTGAAAAATCAGTTGCATTCTTATAAACCAAGTAGGAAAGAAGTGCCAAATTGTAACAGAAAAATGAGCAAAAGATGTACATGATATATGTTATTCCCAGAAGAACTGTGCACAGCAACAAGCACAGATTGTTCAGCTTGGCAAGTAATTGGGAAAATGGGTATTAACAATGGGACTTATTTTACCTGTTGTTTGGGATGGAGGGATATCCAGGTTCGTGAAGCTCTGAAGAGATGGGCACTGGTGATGGGAATGTCATATGTTCCAGCCTTTTTTGAAAGGGCAAGTAACAGTCTCTGCTGAAATTTTTAAAATGTATTTCTTTTGACCCAGTGTTTCTAATTTTAATGCATATCTAGATACACATCAATATATCTATATTGATAAATATCTAGAAAAATATCTTTAGACCAAATTCCTTATTATTTGTAAAAGCAAAAAGTTTGATGCAGTTTAACTATCAAAAATATTGGTTATATAAATATGGCACAGAAATACTATGGACCATAATGAAGCTATTAAAAAAAATGAGTTACATCTACACGTAGAGACTTGATTTTCAAGATATATCATTACGTGAAAAAAAGCAAATTACAGAATAGTATGTACTTCATCATACCATTTAGAGATGTGGAAAGAAGCTAAATTGTTAAACAGCTCTGTATTTGGGCAAGAGTGTGTATGTCTGTGATTAAAACCACCCCTTAAAAACAAAGCAAAACAAGAAAACCCCACAAAAAGCCTTCTATTAACAACAAAAAATTTGATTTGGTATGTGAGATTCATTCAAGGAAAACTAAACAATTCGGGAGAGATAAAATGAAATGAAGACAAAGGCATTTGAAGACCTATGAGAGCAGAGGAAAATACTTATTTAATAGACTAAGTCTAAGAATTAGACATTTACAATATTATAAACATCCAAGCAGAAAATATCCAGGATATTTCTAACATAAAAATACTAATTTTATCATATTCAAAGAGAGTAGAATAACTATTCAGGGGAAAATAGCAGAGGGAGGAAATTTGATCATAAAACTGTTATTTTAAATAGGTGAAAAATTGATACAAATATTAAATTAGTTTCGCTTTTGTCCAGGTGGTCATAGTATAGAAATAGTTAATTTTACACTTAAGAAAATAAGCCTTTTATTCCACGAATAAATGCATGACCTGCTTAGCAATTAAAATGCTTAGCAATTAAAATGCTAATTTATAATAGTCATATTTGCATTGTGGCCACCATTGTAAATTGGCTAATATTTCTGTAAAGCAAGATTTTTCAGCCATTAAGCCATAATCATTTTATTTTATTTTTTTTAGATTTTATTTATTTATTTGACAGAAACACAGCTAGAGAGGGAACACAAGCAGAGGGACTGAAGAGGGAGAAGCAGGCTTCCCGCCGAGCAGGGAGCCCAATGTGGGACTCAATCCCGGGTTTCTGGGATCATGACCTGAGCCGAAAGCAGTCGCTTAACCAACTGAGCCACCCAGGCACCCCCATAATTATTTTCTTTAAAAAATTTCTTTTTGAATAGGTGATCCATACACGTGTTGTAAAATTCAAAAGTCTTTCTCCTGCCCTTGGGTCTCAGTCACCTAGTCCCCACCCCTGATGGAACTCATTACTTTGTCATGTCTCCTTCCTGATATAGTCTGTGTATGCCCAAACTGTATTTTTTTTAAAAAGATTTTATTTATTTGACAGAGATAAACACAGCCAGAGAGGGAACACAAGCAGGGGGAGTGAGAGAGGGAGAAGCAGGCTTCCCACCGAGCAGGGAGCCCGATGTGCGGCTCGATCCTGGGTCTCCAGGATCATGCATGACCTGAGCCGAAGGCAGTCTCTTAACCAACTGAGCCACCCAGGTGCCCCTAAGCTGTATTTTTAGATAGAGTGCTTGTCCTTTCCTCATGAGTCAGATAATAGTATACTTCATTAACTTAATGATATTTTGGAAATCATTTCACAGTAATACATGGTAGACATTTTAAAGTAACTATATAGTACTTCACTCGACGGATCTATGTAATGTATTTACCGAATCTCTTATTCATGGACTTTTATGTTGTTTTTACTCATGCTGTTATTGACTAGTACTGTAATAAATATTCTTATATGTATGTGTTTCTACACATGCAGTCATATTTATAGGATAAGTTTTTCCATACCATCTTGAGAAACATTAAAAATGTAGTTTTTTTCCTTCCTCCAAAATAAATATTTCTTTTTAAAGATTTTATTTATTTGACAGAGTGCGAGAGAGGATACCAGGATTCTGGGATCACAACCTGAGCTGAACCCACTGAGCCACCCAGGCGCCCCCAAAATAAATATTTTGACAAAAATTAAAGCTATGGAAGTTTTTTTTTGTTTTATTTCTGTTATGTGATGTATCAGTAGGTTGCAGCATTGAATCAGCTTGACTGCTCCAAGTGGTTTTCTCCTTACGGATTGTAATGTTCAGTGTACCATGTCTTTGGCATTGCTTTGTTTTCATAACTGGAAATAAAGAAAAATCGGTCATAAATAATGTGCTGCACTTACATTGCAAAAATAATAGGTACTAAAATAGTTAATGGGAGTTTTTCAAATTACGTGTTCTCTCCTACTCCAAATTGAAAAACACTGCCACGGTATGCTTTGATAATCATGTAGCTATAATCACCTGCCCTTTGATCTGGTAATTCCAGTTTGAAACATACATCCCATGGACATAATCCTAAGGAGAAAGAATGATGTCTGCTCAAAGATGTTCATATTAGTGTTTAATATGAGGACCTAAAATTGGGAAACAATCCCAGATATCTCTCAGGGAGAAGCAAAATCAATTTTAGTAAAATTTGCAAATTGTTTTGTACATGGAAATATAAGACAATGTTTAATGGAAAAGCTAGAGGATAAAATCATACTCAGTATGTGTATCACTACTGATCAGAAGTTATGAAGTGGTGTTAGAGTTTATTTTTTTAAAGATTTTATTTTTAAGTAATCTCTGCATCCAACATGGGGCTCAAACAAAATCTGAGATCAAGAGTCACATGCTCTACCCATTGAGAAAGGCAGGCGCCCCTGGATTTATTTTTTTAAGTATTTTTGGAAAGAATACATAAGTTTGTTACATGATTTAAAAGAAAAAAAATTTTTTAAGATTTTATTTATTTGACAGAGAGAGACATAGCAAGAGAGGGAACACAAGCAGAGGGAGTGGGAGGGGGAGAAGCAGGTTTCCTGCTAAGCAGGGAGCTGGAATTGGGACCTGGGATCATGACCCCAGTTGAAGGCAGATGCTTAACAACTGAACCACCCAGCACCCCTACAAGAAAATTTGTGTGGAGTCACAAATCCTTGTATTTCTTTCACTAATTTTTCTTTTATCTTCTTCCATTGGGCTTTCCTTTATGACTGCAGTTTACATTCTAATTATCTAACTTCTAATGTAACCATATGCTTATTAAAATGAGAATACTCTTTTTTTTTTTTTTTAAGATTTTATTTATTTGACAGAGAGAAACACAGCCAGAGAGGGAACACAAGCAGGGGGAGTGAGAGAGGGAGAAGCAGGCTTCCTGCCGAGCAGGGAGCCCGATGCGGGGCTCGATCCCAGGTCTCCGGGATCATGACCCGAGCCGAAGGCAGAAGCTTAACCACTGAGCCACCCAGGCGCCCCGAGAATACTCTTTTAGTCATCAGATTATAAAATCAGAGCTTGCATGGAAAGTTATGCATGAATATATAATAGGAAGGTGATTTTGACATTGGCTAAAATTAATAAAATGCTTTTCAAATACTTGGTGATTAAAAAAAACTAATACATGCCTATTATAAAACACAAAACAGACTTTTTTCTTTATGTAATATACATAAAATATTTAGACTTACATAAATGCTTGATGTATTTTGAGTATCGGATGTTTTTGTTTAATAGCAATAGGATTGTATTATATATTCCTTTCTCTCTGTCTCTCTTTTTTTTTTTTAGTTCATATGTTATGGGTATCTTTCCATGTCATGCATACAGATCTGTTTTGTTTCTAAAGGACTGTTCAGTAGTCCATAGTATGACTATTTTTCTTAAGATTTTATTTGTTTAGAGAGAGAGAGCATGTAAGTGGGTGGAGAGGGAGAGGGAGGGTTTGATCTCACGACCTGAGCCCAAATCAAGAGTCAGACACTTAACTGACTAAGCCACCCAGGCTCCCCATGATTGTTTTATAATAGATTGACCACTGTCGTTTTGGTTGTTTCTGACATCTTGCTACTGCAAACAGTGCTGTACTGAATATCCTATATCATCTAATGCACCTATGCAAGTATTTCTGTGATTTAGATTCTGGAAACATAATACTTTTTAGAAATAGCTGAAACAGCAATGATTTTTTGAATTATTTAACTTCTTTTTAAACCTAAGTTAGTTATTTTTTAGTCAGTAATACTTGGGATTGAAATTAAATATTTTGTCCTAAAATTACCTCTGTAGTATGAGAAACATTACAAATTCTTTTTTTTTTTTTTTTGAGACTATTTATTTATTTATTTGACAGAGAGAGAAAGAGAGCACAAGTAGGCAGAGCAACAGGCAGAGGGAGAGGGAGAAGCAGGCTCCCCGCTGAGCAGAGAGCCTGGTGCAGGCCTCATCCCAGGACCCTAAGATCATGACCTGAGCGGAAGGCAGACACTTAACTGACTGAGCCACCTAGGTGCCCCAACAAATTCTTTTGTTATCAACATAAATTGTCAGAGAAATTTCTAATGTTAAATAAACGTATGCTTTTTTGGCTTTGCCATGCTCTCTCACTCGTTGCTCTGATGAAATTATTTTAAACCATTCTGGATATTTAATTAATTTAAAAAATATTCCCTCCTGTTATACTTTTTAAGAATTTCCTTCTGTTCTTCAAGGTTCTGTTGGTGCAACTAATATGAATGAACATAGTTCCCGTTCCCATGCCATCTTTACAATTACTATAGAATGCAGTGAAAAAGGCGTTGATGGTAACATGCATGTCAGAATGGGGAAGCTCCATCTTGTAGATCTTGCTGTAAGTAACAGGACACTACTCAAGGAATAGCTCTTGTGATTTTTTTGCATTTTATAAGTGAACAAAAATTCACTTATAAAATTTGAAAATATACGATTTACATGCAGCTTTTAAGTTGTTTGCTTCTGTGTGTGTTTTTCACTTATTATTTATTATGGAGTACTTCTAATGTCTACAAAAGTACTAAGAATGGTATGGTCTCCCTACTCATGACCCAGCTTCAATCCATTCATGGCCAGTCCTGTTTAATCTCTATCATCAGCCACTTTTTTCCTTCCTATACTATTTTGAAGCAAATTCCAGATTCTATAGCAGATTTTTTAGTGTCAAATTTTGTTTTAAACTTTCAGAGGAATATTCTGTATTTCTAATTTAACTTTATTAATGTCTTTGGTTATTGCCAGGGTTCAGAAAGACAAGCAAAAACTGGAGCTACTGGGCAGCGCCTAAAGGAAGCCACAAAAATCAATCTTTCGCTTTCCACCCTTGGTAATGTGATTTCTGCCTTGGTAGACGGAAAAAGCACTCATGTTCCTTATCGCAACTCTAAACTGACTCGTCTTCTTCAGGATTCCTTAGGAGGAAATTCAAAAACCATGATGGTAAGACTTAATTGTAGAATACTTATCATTTAGGAAAATTTCAGATTCCTGTTTGTGCCAATAATTGATATGCATAACATTTTAAAAACTTGATTATTTCACTTATGATTTGTGGTTATTCTTTTTCAAGTACACTGTGTATGCTAATCCATATTGTGGTGTTTGGAAATCTGTGTGGTTGATGTTTTCATGTTCAAGAAGGCCAGAGGAGAACTAACTATGTTTCACAGATTCTTTTTGATACAGTCATAATGGTTATATTAATTTTAACTGCCTCAAGTGTAAAATGTTTTGTATTCCTAATTCAACAGTGTGCAAATATTGGGCCAGCAGATTACAATTATGATGAAACTATCAGTACATTACGGTATGCTAACCGTGCTAAGAATATTAAAAATAAAGCTAGAATTAATGAAGACCCAAAAGATGCTTTGCTTCGCCAGTTTCAGAAAGAAATAGAAGAACTGAAAAAAAAGCTTGAAGAAGGTAACTTTTTCTCAAAATATTAGTGTGAATGTTGCCCAAAAAATATGTTGCTTAACCATTAAGTGTTCTAATTAAAAAACTTACTAAAATTCTTTGAGCATCTAATTTTGATACCTAAGGCAGTATTTCTGCAAGGTAACTTGATATACACTTCAGCATTTTCATATTAAGTCTAAGAATAATTATGTACTATTTGTGTATGTGATTTTTAAAAATTCATTTAATTTAAACCTCCATCTCAATCATCTCAGTCCCCATATCCTTTTATAGATTTCATTTGATCACTTACTAAATATTGAATTTTTTTTGTCTTTGTATAAGAGCAGATTTTACCACATATGTATTTAGGTGAAAATGACCCAGAGTTCTTTGTGAAAGATTTCAGTCATTATTATTCAAAGTAAAGAAAGCTATCAGAGTCATGGGTAAACAGAATTTACAATAAATAAAAATTCATTGTGTGACTTTGAAAATATGCTTTCATGCTTAACTTTGAACATAAGATTCTATTTGAGGAATCCTTTTCTAAGGAGGTGTTAGAAGGTTAGAAAGTTTGCAGACCTTGTTCATGAGGATGAGAAATTTATGGACTGTCATTAAGTGATTAGTGACTCTCTATACTTTCATGCTAAGAACTGATTGGCATAGGGCTCCTTTTCATTCCAGGTTAACAAAGGGCTTTAGAATAGTTTTATTTGTTTTTTTGTTTTTTTGTTTGTTTGTTTGTTTTTATAGTTTATGGGGAACCTGGATAGAATAGATGTGAATTCCAGAGATGCCACCATCACAGATGTTTGGAAAGGGTACTTAAAAACTTGAGTAAGGTGGTTTTTTTGTTTGTGTTTTTTTTTTTTTAAGATTTTATTTATTTATTTGACAGAGAGAAACACAGCCAGAGAGGGAACACAAGCAGGGGGAGTGAGAGAGGCAGAAGCAGGTTTCCCGCTGAGCAGGGAGCCAGATGTGGGACTCGATCCCAGGTCTCCGGGATCATGACCTGAGCCGAAGGCAGTTGCTTAACCAACTGAGCCACCCAGGCACCCCCTGAGTAAGGTTTTTGAAGAAAAGCAGTAATTGCACTGCCTCTTAGATAATGAAATTTGGTATTTTAAATGTGACCACTAGGTGGTATTTATAGTCAATAGGTTTTAAAGATTTAAAATTTCTTAGATTTGTTGATGTTCAGTTCACACCTTTATTTTGCTGCCTTTATTTTCTTACATTTTTTTTCAATGTGACAAAATAAACATAATGTAAAATTTATCATTTTAACTATTTTTATTTTGTGGCATTATGTTAACGTTGTTCTGTAACCATTACCATCACCCATCCCTAAAACTTTTTAATCATCCCCAAATGAAATTCTGTACCCACTGAACATTAGCTCTCCATCTCCCTCTCTGCCTCAGCTCCTGGTAACCACTCTTCTGTCTCTGAATTTGACTATTTGAGATAACTCGTATGAGCAGAATAATATAATACATGTGCTTTTGTGTCTGGCTTATTTCACCTAGCATAATGTCTTCAAGGTTCATCCATATCATAGCATGTATCAGGAATTCCTTCCTTTTTAAGGGTGAATAATATCCCATTGTTTGTACGTACCACATTTTGTTCATCCATTCATCTTTTGGTGGACATGTGGGTTGTTTCTGCCTTTTGGCTACTGTAAATAATCTGGCTACGAAAGTGGGTGTACAGATATGTTTGAGTTCTTGCTTTCAATTCCTTTCAGTATATACCCAGAAGTGGAATTGTTCGATCATGTGGTAATCCTGACTTTATTTTTAAGACATTTGATTTCAGTTTTGAATGCTTATGGTGCTTATGATATTTGTTTTTATAATCCAGTTACCAGAGTCTTACAATATAGTTAATACAGTTGATCATATAAACAATAAGAATCAGGCAGAAACATTAAAAGAATGACTTTTGAAAATTTTTATAGACTTCTAGAGAACTTGGAAGTATACCGAGTTCCTATATACTTACCACCCAGCTTCTCCTGATGTTAACATCTTCTATGACTGGAACATCTTACAGTGAACATCTTAACAGTTATTGGAACCAAGAATTTTACATTATTTCAGACTTATTAACTAATCTCTTGATCTTGTTCAGATGTTGAGTTTGCCCTTTAGTGCCTTTTTTCTTCAGTCCAGGACCAGGCTAGCATTACATACTGCATTTAGTTGTCTCCTCCAGTATCCACGTCTTCATCTTTCTCTTTCTTGATCTTGACACTGTAAAAGTCACATATTTGTAGAATGTTCCTCAGTTTGGGTCATCTGTAGTTCTCAGGATTATTCTGCAAGATTTCTTCACTCTAAATTTTATAATTTTACATTTTCCTGTGAACTTAAGGTATGTCTTATGGGGAGATACTTTTCCCTGCTAATTTGAGCATCCACCAGGGGTTCTTGCCAGCAACAGTCATTCTATGGTGTTGACTCCTTGGTGACTTTGTCTTCTCCGTATTCCTTCTAATGTTTTTTTTTTTTTTTTTTAAAGATTTTATTTATTTGACAGGGAGAAACACAGCCAGAGAGGGAACACAAGCAGGGGGAGTGAGAGAGGCAGAAGCAGGCTTCCCACTGAGCAGGGAGCCCGATGTGGGACTCGATCCCGAGTCTCCGGGATCATGACCTGAGCTGAAGGCAGTCGCTTAACCAACTGAGCCACCCAGGTGCCCCCCTTCTAATGTTTAATGTGTGGAATTCTCTTGTAAGGGGGAGTAGTCTCTCCTCCCCCACTTGTTTGTTTATTTATGTCAGTATTGACTCTTGGATATTTATTTTAGTCTGTGCATTATAATACAATAATATCATTATTTGTTTTATTGCTCAGATTGTTTGAACTTTTGCCATAGGAGCTCCTGAATTCAGGGTAGTTGCTATCTCCTTTCAGCATGCTTCCATCAGTTTTTTTGATTTTTGGTTTTGAGTTCTTTATTTCTGACACTACAGATGTTTTAGGTTCATTTTATATGTTCTCTGCCCTGGCATAAAACCATCTATTTTTCCCTAGCTCCTTCCAGTGGAGAATGGTATTTAGAAATCAAGACTTGGGCATTAGGTACACTCATTGCTACCAGTGTGTCATTGTTCCTAGGCCTAAAGAAAATACGTTTAATGAATTCTTTCTCCCAATATCCTTATCTCTTCCTATGTGTTATTCACTGGTTTAGATATTATCGTTTGTGATTAGTGTATACTCAGTTTTTCCCCAAATACCTGGTTTTTTAGACATTTCATACATGGAGAATGTTATTTTTTTTAATTTTTAAATTTTTTTTATTTTTTAAAGGTTTTTATTTATTTGACAGAGTGAAACACAGCTAGAGAGGGAACACAAGCAGAGGGGCCGAGAGGGAGAAGCAGGCCTCCCGCTGAGCAGGGAGCCTGATGTGGGACTCGATCCCGGGTCTCCAGGATCATGACCTGAGCCGAAAGCAGTTGCTTAACCAATTGAGACACCCAGGCTCCCTGGAGAATGTTATTTTTAAATAACTGTTTTGAAGGCAATAACAGTACTGATCTGTATTGTTAGTTTATAATTAAAATTTAATTATACCCTTTTATTTTTTATTTTTTTAATACTCTTTGTACAAATAAGCCCTTCTTCTTTTCTTTTCATATAATCCTGAAAGTGGGATCACTGTGTTAGATGAGTTTTATCATTTTTTAAAAATAGGCAGGGTGAATGAATTTTTAAAAATCTTAGAGGGGTGCCTGGCTGGCTTAGTTGCTGGAGCATGTGACTCTTGATCTCAGGGTTGTGAGTTTGAATCCCATGTTGGGTATAGAGATTACTTAAAAATATTTTAAAAATAAAATCTTATACAGGAAACTGAGAGGAAAATACTCCCCAAAGTGATCACTTTTTTAAAAAAAAAAACTGAAATAATGACTTTAACTTGAAATTTTTATATATACGTAGAACTTTATTTAAACTAATAATTTGAAATTTTAAGTAGATTAGAATTTTGGGGGGAAGATTTTATTTGAGAGAGTGCACAAACAAGGGGGGAGCATAAATGGGGGTTAGGGGGTGGGAGCATGAGTGAGAAGTGGGGAGCAGGAGCACGTGGGTGCAGTAGGCTCTCTGCTCCATCCCAGGACCCCAGGATCATAACCTGAGCTGAAGGCAGATGCTTGACTGAGCCACCCAGGTACCCCTTAAGTAGATGAGAATTTAACTTCTCTTTAGGAACTTTAAAATAAAGCCTCTGTGTACATTTTATCTTTTCCCGAGGTTAGCATGTGAAATACTGGTTAGGAATATTAAAGTAAGCTTTGTTTAGGGCAACAAACTTAATGAAGAGAATTGGTGCTGACCATAACCAAGTATAGAATATAAATTGTTTTGTAAAATTTCTGTTCAAGGGGAAGAAATATCAGGCTCTGATATCAGTGGGTCAGAGGAGGAGGATGATGAAGAGGGCGAAGTTGGAGAAGATGGAGAGAAAAGGAAAAAAAGAAGGGGTAAGTTCTTTTTAGTGTTCTAGAAATTAACTGGGGTTGCTACAGTAAATAGGGTTTAACCTTCATCTGAGTGCATACCTTTTGCCATTTTTAGTTATGGTAGCAATTCACACAGAGGATATATGCCGTGTATGTGATTAACTTTGCCTTATTTTTTTCTCCTATGCTGATCTCTTACTTAGAGTTGAATCATAATACCATATGTTCTGTCTTTTACAGTTTAGAATTGTTAAAATCTATGATAGTGGTTGTACCATGTAAAGATTTCATTCAGGGTTTTAATTTTATGTAGGGACTTTGATTTATGTTGGGAACCTAAATATTTTTTTTCAGAAATCAGATAGTGTGGAGTTTTTCTCAAGCATGGTTAGGCTTTAGAAATCACTGAATTTTTAAGTGATGCATTTGTATGAGGATTCTATTTTTTTAATTTAATACTTTGCTTTATAAAATGTACTTTCATCCTTACCCTTTTATGGGGCATTTGTTGCCAAGTGTGAAGTAAGTTTGTATTCATTGTGATAAAAATATAGATTAACACACAAGAGAGAGACATAATGGCCCACTTTTCAAACATTTTTGCTCTTAATGTTTATTTCAGAACTCTCTTCCATTAATGTGGATCATTAATGTGTGGATCATTGTTTTCAAGCTGGTGCATATTTTGCTTGTCTTATTAAAATAATCTTGGTGAAAATAAACCCAGGAGTCCCAAATCTTAAAACCAAAGGCTCTGTAATTTCTAAAAGACAGGAAGATCATGATTTAGAGCAAGAGCTGGCCAACTATAGTCTACTGGCCAAATCTGGCCCACCACCTGTTTTTATAGATAAAATTTTATTAAACATCCACGCTCATTTATTTGCATGGAGTGTACAGCTGCTTTCAGATGAGGCTGTATGGCCCACAAAACCTAAATCACTTATTATATGTCCCTTAACAGAAAATGCGTGCTGTCCTGTTATTTAGATAAATGGCTTTGTGTTCATACCTGTTTTTTCACAGACTATTCATAGTTAAAGCAGATCATAGATTTGTTTAAAATAAAATTTAAAATAGAAAAAAATGCCATTGCTTAATATGTTAAAATATTTATTAGGATACCTTCCTTCTAGACTTAGAGATTTTAAAATTTTTAGTGAGCCTTTCACAGTTCAACTGTGAAACTTGAAATATACATAATTATATCCAATTGTTTGATGTTTTGGTGGAGAGTGAAATTGGAGATAAGCCAAGCTGTCAAGATGATGAAGGGTAATTCATCATTCCTATAGTTTTAATGGTGCATAACTTTAAATTTTAAAACTTCCTCTAACTTATCAGGTAAATAGTTTAAGTAGACTTAAATGTCACCAAATGCCTTATTTTTTATTCATGTCATTCCAACCCTCTGAATTACTATGTTGTAAGTGGGTAGTGGGATTTGCCCACAGTAGATGCTTTTAAGGAATCTGGATTCTAATTCCCCTGTCTAGCTTTGTAACTAGAGAATATTGGTAGTCTACCAAGACTGGTGTTAGGGGAAAGTATGTTTTGGTTCTTTAATGCAAAGCTTGATTGTTCTTTAAATTTCTCTCTCTGGCACTAAATTTTCCTCTGTGTGTGTGTTCATTTTCTTGTTTCCTCTTTCTTTGGTTCCCGTCGGGCTCACTTCTTTGTCTTCCAGGCAGTAGCAGCAGCAGTAGTTCAGACTCCACATGTTCTGTCATAGAGAAACCTCGGGATAAGTCCTTGCCTAGTGAGTGGTAGCTCTTAAGTTCTCTCACAGAGCTTTGGCTTTTCCATAACCCATGGGCTTCATTGGAGAAATGCTGCACTGCTCCCCGTCATTACTTCAAGAATACATGTTGGACTTCTCAGTAGGACAAAGCATGTGATGATTTCCCCCTTCTTCATCGCTTCCAGTTAACTGTAATTGTTAAAACGTGTGCTTATGTTTGAGACAATGGAAGAGAGATTCATGCTTTTGCAACTGAGATAATGTAAAGAGAGCTAGTAAGCTGTATAAAAGAATAATTCTTATGGTTCCTTTTTATGTTTCAGGATAAACTTCCAGTCCTAGTTGGTATAAGGGACATGCAGTAACGAATCCTGAATTTCTAAAGTACCAATTACATTTGGCAATACACCAGTGCCCATTATAACATGTCTTAAGTTATAAAGACTTGACGCTTTGGTGTCCCAATCTTAGGGGTAGCGTAAGATTGAAAGCTCCCAAATAAAGAAAAATGTAAAGTTTGAAGTAAAGATATATTGGATAATAATTTTATTTCACATGGCCATTTTTCTCTCTTTTTCAACTACCTGATTGATTTTTAAAAGCTTTCTAAGCTGTGGTTAGCAAATTCAGATCCACAAGAAGTTATTTATGCAGAATCTGTCTAGACATATTTCAGTCATAAAGGTTCTTTCTTAAACCTTAAATCAGTTGAATAGTATTGTTAATTTCATTTATATTTTTAGAAGAAAAGGGAATTGATTTTTTTTCCTACTTAGATTGCAGCTTACTGCCTTTTAAAGCATTATCTGTGCACTTTTCTAAAACTAGTAACAAATACCTTTGGTTATTCTTAACACATTTAGCTGTCTAGAGGAAGAATTCCAAGAATATAAGGAATTGTTTTCTCTCTTGACAACTCTTAAATTTTACCAAAACAATTAATTTCATAGGACAATTTATAAAATACAAGAAATTGCTTTAGAAACCATGTAGAGGTGTTATTTTGTATTATAAACTGTCAGATACGAGAAAATACCCAAGTGGCATTATGATTTACTTTCTGTTTTAAAATTTACCTTAATTTTTAAAGAGTAGTTATATGAAAGTATGTTATGAAATGAGTTCAGTTCATGCAGTTTTAGTCACTGTTTGTGTACCTAGCACATAACATTAAGTTCTTTTGTTGTGATGTGGGTGTGTTGGTGAAGTGGAAAATGGTTTTCCCCAGCATGTGGTTGCTGTGTGTAACTTGTATGTACCTTCCCTTTTTAAAAAATATGAATGGCTTTTTTTTAAGGTGTTCTTTGCTTGAATCATCAATTGATCATTTACCTCTGTGGAATCATAATTATCCTTAACAATTTACTAATAGATTGAATGCAAATTCGTTATTATACAGGTGTACTTCACTTTATGCAACTAATTTTTTCTGAAAAAATTGCTTATAAATCAAATTGGAAAATCAAATCTATTGGGAGAACTTGCTGTCCTTAATATTTCTTCATTAAGTCCTTTTGTTAAGTCATATTATCACTGCAAACTACTACAATCCAATTTATCTCTTTAGTTGATTGAGGTTTTTATGTTGGATTTTCTTAAAGGGGAGGCACACCTGTATGGGATCTTTATATTAGAACATTGAATTGGGAAATTTTGTAAATTGACAGTGCAAATTTTGCTACTTTCAACTTACTAATTTTTTTAATTGGCATAATTTTCTGTTTTGTTCTTTTAGATTACTTCCCAGATCTTAGCAGGTTCCCAATTCCATGTGTACCATTAGTATAACCACTTGGTGCTAAACTATTGTATTTGCAGGAGTCTGGGAGTCATTGTGAGCTCTTGAGATTGATTTGAATTATAATCTTAGTATAAATCTTATTTGCTTAAATTATATCTCTGATTGTGTTGAATATGCTTTTCTTTTTACATAAAGCTGCTCTGCTCTTTTTCAGTTTTGATAATGATTTGATTTTTCTATAAATAAATGCTGTTAAACATTTTTCTTTGTTTTACAAAGGAAATAATGTTTTTCTTTTTTTCCTCTTCATCTCTGTGCATATGCTTCCTGTCTGCGATTTGCTTACTACTCTTACTGAAAGATCAAGCAGGTTGGTGTGATTGATATGCACTCCACATGGTACAGTTATTTAAACTATAAAGAACTTTGCTACTTAACTACATTACATTTTTTAAATTTAATTTTTTTCAAGGTAAGTATCTGTCTTTTGTATTTAAAAAAATCTTTCAACATTAGCTTTTTTCCTAAACGTTTTCTCCTAAATTAAAAAAAAAAATCATTTCAATTTTTGTTTAGGAAGATATTAGGAACATTCTTGTTTCCAAATGATCTTTTTAGAAGAACAATTCAGGAAAAAAAAAAGAACAATTCAGAAGTATTAGATTGACAGTGACAACTGCATTGGATTCTCTAGACCTAATTGACAAAATAGACAAATATAACACCAGAACCAGATGACATGGTCTTTTTTCCTAAATTTTGAAAGACCCATTGAGCCAAATTTTGGTAATACAAATATAAATGATTTTCACTTTCATGCATTTTTTTAAAAAGCAAGCAATTAAATGCATGGTTACTTATGTCCATGAGTGCTCATGAAAATGAAAATAAAATGAATTCAGTCAAGTCTTCCTGAAATTCTTCCCTTTAACTTTATCTTGCCAAAGTTCATTTTGACAGTTTTTGTTGGAACACATGGCAAAGGCAACTAAAAGTATTACTACTCCTGTGTGGCTTGATTAAATACTGTATGACATCACTGTTTTTTAAAGATTTATTTACCTGAAATTTTGTGCTGAATTGTGTCATGCAGTATTAGAAGAAGGGTTTTGGTTGGTTTAATGTTTTTAGAAAAATCTTTAAAAAAAATCCCCCAAAAACAACAATCCAAAAGTGACTTTTAGTGATCTCATGATTTTAAATTCCTGGTTAGGAAAGTTGGAATATATTTATGTTTAGCCTAATATATTATTTGGAGAGAAATAGAATGATTTATCTAAATAATAGTGGCTAGAAATTATGTTACTTACATATTAAACTTTTGAAACTGAATCTAGCTATAAATGCATGGTTGTCTTTATGAGAATGTTGTAAGAGCACAAAATAATTTTTGCTGCTAAAGCATCAGTTGGAAAATACTACCTGAATGGTTTTGAATAATTAATGGAATTCAGGCCCAGTAGTAATTCATCAACAGGCTGTGCTTTTGTATTTCAACTTGTAATATCTTTTTATTTTACTGCCTCTTAATGGGGTTGGAAACTGCATGTTTTTAACTGTTAACGAAACAATTAGAACCCTACAGGCCTAAAAAGTAATGTGCATGTGTTTATTAGATCACTTCCACTATACTGTTAGTATCCGTGTCTTCACACCGAAGTGTTTTTTGTCTTAACATACTTGCCATTTTTTCTTTAAATATTTGTAATTCTGAGGTGGAAAGTAAGTTATAATTTTTAATGCATGCACTTTATTCATTTATTTATTTTTAAAGATTTTATTTTTACCTAGTCTCTATATCCAAATCGGGTTTGAACTCACAACCCCAAGATCAAGAGTCAGGTGCTCCACCAGCTGTACCGGCCAGGCACTATCTGCATGCATTTAACTTTATACTTGAATTTGCACTTCTGTCCCTCAGATTTCTAAGAAATAGTACTACTGATGAGAAATTCCTTCTAGGAGTACACTGGAAACAGGAATAATACACTTTTTAAAATTATTTTTCTAGCAGCATAAATCAGAACGTTCAATATAGGTGACTGTGCTAAAGAAGCCAACATATTCAGGTCTACATCCTGACTTTTGGAATGCAATGAATCACACCACACCAAAGCATGAATTTGGATCAGTGCTCTTATTTACTCTTTTATTTAACTGACTTGTTTTGTGGCTTAAGTTTGCTTTAGACTTTTATTTCTATAGAAATGAAGGGTAATATATTTTAAATGCTTGTTTTTTTTGTTTTTTGTTTTAAATATGATTGTATCCTAAAGATTTAAAGTCTATGAAGAAGTCTTCATCTCATGGTTCCTGAAAGTATATATTCAGATATGCATCTGAATGCTCATTATCTTTCAGTTCTCTTTCGTTGTTAGCAGGAGGGGCTAGCTTTTGGGTGGAGATATTAACAATTTATAGACTCCTCTGGTTTACATTCTTCTGTGGTCCTTTGGGAAGGAAGTTAAGAATAACAGAAAGCTTTCAGGAGAGCCTCACACCAATTCTACGAAAAGTTTGGTTGTTTTTCTAAAGGAAAGTATGTTTCAAAGAAATTGTATTACCAGAAATGAATTGTATTTGATTTAGTTTCATAACCAGTTTAATAACCTAGTTTTTAATTTTCTTTTTTTGATTTTTCATTTTAATTTTATGATTTTCAAATTCATTCAGTTAGCTTTTACTGAACATTCGTTGTGTGTATATGAAACACTGTACTAGGCACTGTAGTTAAAATAATCAGAAGCCATATTTCCAGCTTTGTTATTTGGTAGTATTTCTTCTTATATTTGATGGTTGGCATATTTAAAATGGCTTAGGTTTAGGATCCTGAGTTTGACATAGTAACAAGCTATTTTAGTTGCTATTTAAGATATGATAGATCATGGTAGTTCAGCAACTGGGAAATGGCTGGTTATTTATAATATAACCATTATATAATTAGTATGGAACTTTGTCCTTTAAGGTATACTATGAGATAAAATACTTCCAAATAATTTTATTAGACATAAATTTTAGAAAAACTCTTAAGATATATATTAGAAACTTGTTGCTATAAATTTGGCCTGACACTTTGTGCAATTTATGTCTATATGTGACTTCTGTTTATTCATTTATTTTAATAAATTTTGGGGAGGTATTTTGGGAAGCCATTTGATTTTGTACCTAGTTATCAGAAAAAAAGTACATAATCTTACTGCTTTTTTTTTTAACATATATCTTATTTGGGGACCCATAGATCTTTGTTTTAAATTATTTTTGGCCCTTTATTAATCTTTGTCTTCCCCCACCCCCACTTACCTGTTTTGCTTCTCTTTCACATTCTTTTGTTCTTGGTTATTGTTGCACAGTTACACAGCACTTTGTTTAGCAATTAATTATTCTAGGAACATAAATAGAAATCAAATGATTTCCTTAATATTGATATTTTGTATTATTGAGGAATGAATCTTTTATAACTGAGGATAATTTATACAAATCTGAAAAATTGGCTCTAAAGTGATTGTTGGAATTAAATGACTTATATAGGTAAAAAGAAAGTGTCCCCAGATAAGATGGTTGAAATGCAAGCAAAAATTGATGAGGAGAGAAAAGCGCTTGAAACAAAGCTTGATATGGAGGAAGAAGAAAGAAACAAGGCTAGAGCTGAATTAGAGAAACGGGAGAAAGATCTTCTTAAGGCCCAGTGAGTATTACTTAATTGAAATGGATTCATGATTTGAATTTCTGGTATTTTTCATAGGATATATAAGAAAGAAAATTGAATGTAATTAAAAGCTTGATATGTGTCTCCAGAATAGCTTTTTTGGATAGAGAGTTTTATCGTATGTGTTCTATTTCCAAAAATTACATCTGTTTTTATTATTTCATCTTTATGTAGGGGGAAAATTGTCAGTGAATTTGGATGTTATAAATTAAATCATAAGTTAATTTATACTACCCTGTGATATAATTTGATAGAAGTGTTTGTAATTATATCCCAATTTTGAAATTTTGCATCCAAATACCTGTAAAGTTTTGGGAAGTGATATAGGTAGAATAGTGAATAATCGATGGATATTCTCATTTTTGATCGACAGACAAGAACATCAGTCTTTGCTAGAGAAATTATCTGCACTGGAGAAGAAGGTAATTGTTGGTGGTGTTGATTTGTTGGCAAAAGCTGAGGAACAAGAGAAACTTCTTGAAGAATCTAATATGGAACTGGAAGAACGGAGGAAAAGAGCAGAGCAACTTCGCAGAGAACTTGAGGAAAAAGAGGTAATGTGACTTTCTGGTTTTGGTTGACACTTTGCCTTAGGTATTTAACTCCTCCAGGGAAAAGCTTTATATCCATCATCTTTAATTAATTAAGTATACTGGACACACAGTGTTACACTAGTTTTGGATGTATGACATAGAGTGGTTAAACTTCTCTGTATGCTATTCTGTGCTCACTGGAAGCGTAGTTGTTATCTGTCACCGTATAATCCTATTACAGTACGACTGACTATATTCCCTGTGCTGTACCTTTCATCCCCATGACTTATTACCTCCCACTTCCCTTCATCCATTTTCCTGTCTCCCCCCAGGCCCAACCATCAGTTTGTTTTCTGTAGTGATGGGTCTGTTTCTGCTTTTTGTTTGTCTCTTTGTTCATTTGTTTTGTTTTTTAGATTGCACATATAAGTAAAATCATACGGTATTTATCCTGTATCTATAATCTTAGTAAAATTTTCAAGCAGATCTGTGAATTGTTTGGAAAGGCATTAGTTGCTGAAGATTTTTATCATTTGTTAAATAATTAAATTTTTGATTTAATGAAAAAAATATGAAGTTTATTATTTTTTGTTGTAGCAAGAACGCTTGGATATTGAAGAAAAATATACCAGCTTGCAAGAGGAAGCACAGGGAAAAACCAAGAAATTGAAGAAAGTTTGGACTATGCTGATGGCTGCCAAATCAGAGGTTGGTCTCCTAGAAATTGTAGCTCTGAATTAAAAAAAAAAATTTCTTTGAGTAAGTATGATTAAAAATCCTAAAGAGATCTTAATGTATGCTTACAATTTTAAAGAAATAACATTTTGTCCTTTGTGTGCAATTTCAAATTTTCACTATTAAGCTGTATTGTGTATTTCCAACCTTAGTAACATGGAAATAGTAATGGGTAGTGTCATTCTGTCCATTGTTTGTGAAGGAACTGAGCAAGCTCTTACAGGGTTTCTTAGGCCAGTGCTTGTATCATTTAGAACTGTTTTGTATTTAAAATCTTGTTTGGGGCGCCTGGGTGGCTCAGTTGGTTGAGTGACTGCCTTTGGCTCAGGTCATGATCCCGGAGTTCCAGGATCGAGCCCCACATTGGGCTCCCTGCTGGGTGGGAAGCCTGCTTCTCCCTCTCTCACTCCACCTGCTTGTGTTCCCTCTCTAGCTGCGTTCCTCTCTGTCAAATAGATAAATAAAATCTTAAAAAATAAATAAATAAATAAAATCTTGTTTGCCCTTAAAATTTTTTTTAGATTTTTTAAAAAATTTATTTATTTGATAGAGAGAAAGAGATCACAAGTAGGCAGAGAGTGTGGAGGAAGCAGGCTCCCTGCTGAGCAAAGAGCCTGATGTGGTCCTTGATCCCAGAACCCTGAGATCATGACCTGAGCTGAAGGCAGAGGCTTTAATCCACTGAGCCACCCAGGTACCCTGCCCTTAATATTTTTATTGATTTTCTGGTAGATGGCTGATCTCCAACAGGAGCATCAGAGGGAAATTGAAGGCCTACTGGAGAATATTCGACAACTTAGCCGGGAGCTCCGACTTCAGATGCTTATCATTGATAACTTCATACCTCAAGATTATCAGGTAAGTGGGAAGTTCTCTGTTCTAGATATTATATTAGTGACTGGGGTGAAGAAATAAGGAATGTAAATTCTAATTTAATTGATGGCAAATATTTACATTTCACTTGTTGACAGTAAAATTTTCTTGAACTAATGCCATCACATTTGTGCTGTTCATTTTTCTTAATACATAATTCTCTAGGTATGTAAGTATCTAAGAATTTCTCAGCCCTTTGGAGGAACCCAGATTTATGTAATTGCATTCAGAATCAAGGTATAGGTCCTATTTATACATCCAATATAATTAATCCTATAAATAGAATAAACAGAACTCCTTTGCTAATTTTTCTCCTTGCTTATGGATATCAGTTGTGTGTGTGTGTGTGTGTGTGTGTGTGGCATAATGTTGTATATATGGTAAAATAAACATAACATGAAATTTACCATTTTAAACTATTTTTCAGAATATAGTTCAGGGTGCCTGGGTGGCTCAGTCAGTTAAGTGTCCGACTCTTGATTTCAACTCAGGTCATGATCTTTGAGTTGTGGGATCGAGCTCTGAGTCCAGCACTGTGCTCAGCGGGGAGTCTGCTTGATACTCTCTTTCTCCCTCTGATCTTCCCTCTTCTTTCTTTCTCTCTCTCTCTCCTCTCTCTCTCCAAAATAAATAAATCTTGAAACAAAGAAAAAAAAGAATACAGTTCTGTGACATTAAGTATGTTTTCTGTGTTTTGCAGTCATTACTGCCATCCATCTCCAGGTGGATGCTGATTCTTAATTCTAGTCTAACTTTAAAATATCAGCCTTTCTTTTTCTTTACTCAAAATTTCCATTTTTCTAGCACATTTTAGTAAATCTTAACATACTGATTTTTCAAAAATTTGAGTCTCTATATAGCTAAAAGATTTTTTTTTCTGAAAATAAGCCTTAATATTTTTTTCCTTTGGATCTCAGGTGCACAGAATTAAGTATTGGTTAATGGTACTTTCTCCTTATTAGTCCTTGGATGACCTGCTTTAGTTGGTTTTTGTTTGTGCATTTGTTTATTTGGTTATTTTGTAGTGAACTTATCATGAATAACAAAAGCAAACACCATGACAGTAGTCTACTTCTCACCAAATGGTTTCCCTCTTCTCTCTTCCATCTCTTTGCCTCTTCCAACTCAAGGTAATCATCATCCTGAATCCCATGTTCTTCATGTTCTTTTCTTGCTTTTTATGTAAGACTATAGTTTACTGGCATTTACATATATTCTTTCAGTGTCTGTATTTTTTTTTTTTAAGATTTTATTTATTTATTTGACAGAGAGAAACACAGCCAGAGAGGGAACACAAGCAGGGGGAGTGAGAGAGGGAGAAGCAGGCTTCCCGCCGAGCAGGGAGCCCGATGTGGGACTTGATCCCGGTTCTCCGGGATCATGACCTGAGCCGAAGGCAGCTGCCTAACTAACTGAGCCACCCAGGTGCCCCTCAGTGTCTGTATTTTTAAATGTCTAAAAAAGTTATAATGAAGTATATGTTTGGAGGTGTTTTTTTAAACTTAATGTATTAAGATTTTAGTTTTGTGAATATTTTCCAGTATTTCAAATTTTATTAAATATTAAAAGTAGACTGTCTTTGACTCTCCAAAGGAAATGATCGAAAACTATGTCCATTGGAATGAAGACATAGGAGAATGGCAGCTAGTGAGTATTACCTTCATCCTTTCATGAAATACTTATGGAGTGTTTCCTATAGACTGGATCTGTGCTGGCTACATGGAGAGAAGGATGGTCCCAAGAATGAATCAGATGAGACTCCCCTGGGGTGGATAGGATGTTTTCCTAATTAACTGTATTTTAATACACAAACTTTTCAGGGGAAATGGTGTAGTTTGGGGCTTCATAGGACTGTATGACCTGCAAATCCCTTTCTTTTCCAGCTTTCAAATTTCGAGCATGTTTTATGACTGTAACATCAGTGTATCTCATAGTAACTTGCCTTATGTGCAGTTTTAGTTGCTAATCAAGATATTTTTCCTCCCTCCCCTTCTTTTCCTTTTTTGAGAAATGCGTTGCCTACACAGGAAATAATATGAGGAAGCAGACTCCAGCTCCTGATAAAAAAGAAAAAGATGTAAGTGTGCTTTATTTTGGTAACTACAGTTACTTTATTAGGAATGTGGGTCACTAAATTGTGTTATCAATATGATATAAATTAACCAGCTCTGCTGAAAAATAGGCAGATCTCTTGGGAAGAGAAGCGCCAGGAGGGGTGATAGAGGATATTTCTGCTCCCTTCCGTCATGAGGGCCGCCTTAGGCTTTGTATGACACAAGGGGTGTGGCAGCTTCTTCAGAGCACTCTTTGCCACCTCTGTCCTTGACAAGAGCAACAGCTGCAGGGGGTGGGGGGCACACAACAACAACAGTTGTGTATTGGGGCTTCTTGACCACTCCTTGGTGAATACATTTGAGACAAATGGCATTAAAAGAAGATATCCTTAGACATTTCTTTGGCCTTGTGTTCTGCAGGTTTTCCTAGGAGTTTGTTCCATAGTTTACATCTTCCTGCCACATCTCGTTTAAATCCTTCATATAAGAATGTTCTGTGTTTGTTCCCTTTACTTAGCCCTTTGAAGTGGACCTTTCCCACGTGTATCTTGCCTATACTGAGGAGAGCCTCCGGCAGTCCTTGATGAAATTAGAGAGGCCACGGACTTCTAAGGGGAAAGCAAGGCCAAAGACAGGGCGAAGGTAAGGATTACCTTTCAGTACTAGGAAATAAAGACAGCAGGGTATTCGAATTAACATATTTAGAGGAAATTTAATTAATGTAATAAATATTTTAGCTCTATTAAAAAGCTGTATTTTAGATGTATTTAAATAAATATTAGAGTCCTTATGTAGTTATGATTTGAATGAGTAAAAACTAAAGAATTAAGTCTTCAAACTTCTTTAGCCTCCTCAGTAATAGTGTTTATTTTTAATTTGCTTTGTTCTATCCAGATGTATTAGAAGTCATCTATTATCTTAATCCCTTAATTCTTAATAGTAATTCTTCTAGTGAGATATTGATTGATTTGCCTGGTTGACTTCTAAGGTCTTGTATTTGCTGTTTCCCTTTTCTGTCGTAAACATTGCCCCAAGAACCTTGACCTTTTCAGTCACCAGTTAAAGAAAACTTGTCTGCCCATCTTTCCCTCTTCTTTGAGTGCTGGTTTTGACTGTTGAATACTCTCTCTATATATCATAACAAGTCCAGGGGAATCAGGGCTGGAGCTAATTTCTTCCCTACCTTCCCTACCTCAGGTACTATTCTGCTTATTTAAACTGATTATAATATTTGGGGCTCCTGAAATGATAGGAAATACTAAGCTTGGGGGGTGGGAGGGACACTGGTTATGGACATTGGGGAGGGTATGTGCTATGGTGAGTGCTATGAATTGTGTAAGACTGCTGATTCACAGACTTGTACCCAATAAAGTAAGTAATACATTATATGCTGATAAAAAAAGGAAATAAGACGGTTTTTTATCCCCCTACTTTTGAGTATAGAGCCTTCTGAGTTAAATGTAAGATGAAGTTGTATGGTTTTAATATTTTTGTGTTACATGATATCATAGGTATAACCTAACAATTATAAATTTGGTATGGTTGAACTCAGGAGGGGTCAGTAACATTTTAAAAGTGTACAAGTTTTTACCTTTCTTAACATTTAGGTGCTAGTTGTTAAAAACTTTTCATATGAGAGTGGAAGCCTGATGTGTAATATTTAGTGAATGAAGAAATCAAAGAAACACAAATCCCATTAGGTCTTTTGTTTTTCCATTTTTTTTTTAAAGATTTTATTTATTTATTTGACAGACAGAGATCACAAGTAGGCAGAGAGAGGGCAGAAGCAGGCTCCCCACTGAGCAGCTGAGCAGAGAGCTTGACGTGGGACTCGATCCCAGGACCCTGAGATCATGACCCAGAGGCCCAATCCTCTGAGCCATCCAGGCGCCCATGTTTTTCCATTTTTTAATAGAGATATTTTCCTCGTAACTCTGCAGCTAATAAGGACAATTACAGTGCAAGGGTGATGATAAGTGGTAAGGCAGTTGGCCTTAGCGTAGGAGAAAAATAGGCAGTGGCTGGGACTGGGACAAAGTGGAGAAGTGGTCTGTCTGAAGTAAGTGGCTACTACCCTGTTCCTAGTTAGTCTGGGGAATAAAGGGCCCATTGTTTCTGGATCTTCCCGTTTCAAAGGAGGAGCCAGAAATCCAGATTATTTACATGACATTTTCTAGTTTTTAGTCATTTTTCTTTAACATAAGGACCTAAAACAAACAATTGATAAAGTGTGTGGTTACAGTTTTCAGAATGCTCACTTAAAAATATTTATTTTGGGTGACGCCTGGGTGGCTCAGTTGGTTAAGCGACTGCCTTCGGCTCAGGTCATGATCCCGGAGACCTGGGATCGAGCCCCACATCGGGCTCCCTGCTCGGCGGGAAGCCTGCTTCTCCCTCTCTCACTCCCCCCTGCTTGTGTTCCCTCTCTGGCTGTGTTTCTCTCTGTCAAATAAATAAAATCTTTAAAAAAAATTTTTTTATTTTGTGGTTTAACATAAAAAAAGTTCACCTACATTAGATGAGCCACATTTATTGTCTGTGTACCAGAGTTAGCCCTCTTTATTACAAAAACAATAGATGGCCATAAACATAGGTAAATATGCATAAAAAAGGTTTATTGATATTGCATTACTTTACCTGATAATGTTCAATGGGATAGCCTCATTAGAAATGCAGAGTTCAAAGAAAGAAAAAAAAAGAAATGCATATTTCAGTGTGCCAAGCCAAATTCCAGTGAACACAGTACATTCATGTCGCAGTTCCAGTGGTCCCTGCCCCTTGTCTGTAAGGTGTTGCTTCAGATGATTTCTGTCTCTTTTTTTCACTGAATTAATCTGTACCTTCAGCGTGCCCCAGAACAGATAATCAAGGGCTTCAGGTCTGACAGGCATGCAGCCCACTTGGTGTGGCCTGTGTAGTCCAGTTTTAGTTGTTTTCATCCACTCAGTTAATGCCTTACATTCTCTTTGGGGGTATAGAGTTCTGTGCTCTTGCTCCTACTTTAGGCTACTTCCCCTGGCCTAAAAGGTGGGCTTTAATTGGTCTCTTAATATAGTCAGATATGTCAAATGTTGGCCTGTTTCTAGATCTTATGGCCACCCTGTATTGCCTACTACCTAATGTAAAGTGTTTGCATTCAGTCTTCTAGGAAAGCATTCATGTTTTCTTCTTCTCTCTTCCAAACAGAAAGCGTTCTGCAAAGCCTGAAACTGTAATTGACTCTTTACTTCAGTAAATGTTACAGACTTAAAGTCACAATAAAAATTAGTGATAGTCTTATGCCTGGACAAAATCTTTTCTTAAAACCCTGAAGACTATTCTGTAATTTCAAATAATGGAAGCTATAAGTTATGAAGTAAGACTGGAACTAATGAATTGCCTAATAAGTCTTCGTTAACATAAATATTAATGTCATATTAAAAGTGTACAACTGGTAATTCTTCAAATTGTCATATTGTGCTCCAGTTTATACTGTGCAGGGAAGTTGGGGGAGCAGCTCATACTATAGGGAGTTGCAGTTTAAATATATATGTAAATCTGCTAGTGATTTATTCAACAGCTGTAATAATTAGGTAACTAGATAGTCAAAATAGAAGAAAAACACAAGTCCTGTTTTGCATACAGAAAGTAGCAGATCTCATCGTCCTGTGTTGTGCTGTCATATATGAATGTGTGGGTTGCTTATCTAAGACATTATTCGATCCTAACACTCGCCTGGCCTGTTTAAAAATATTCTAATTTTTATACTAGCATTCCTTGTGTTTTAAGTATAAGATAACTCATCTTACTGATCTTTAGAAAATTTCATATTTCAACAGTCAATCTTTAGAAGTATACATGTTTAAAATACAAAAGTTGGAAATACGTTTCTTCCAGACCTCTCGACCTTTTTTGTCTCTTCAAGACAAAAGCACTTTTTTCATTCTGGTTTTGTGTTCTCTTGAAGCATTGAATTTGTATGTAGATGGAAAAGAGTCACAGTTGCAGAAAATTAAGAAGCTAATATTGATCATTGATCTTTGCCCATACGTGTATATTTTCTAGAATCCACTGTAAAGTGTGACTGATAGATGCCTGCCCTCCTATGTCTGAGCTCTAAATTGTGATGGGAATTGCTCTGTGTCTCCCAACAGAGAAAGGTCTCCATTGTCCACAAAATGCAACCAAAGCAGAAAACATGTATGTCTTTTAATTCTTTGGCTTTGAAACACTTTGTTTTGTTTTTATTCATATTTGATAAAAAGAAAATATTTTCCCTGGATTTCTTTTATTGACAACTCCCAGTTCGACCATATTCATTTTATTTTATAGTAAATAAGTTGTAATAGAATTATTCCTATGTTGGCTGCTTTCAAGATTTTAAATTTTTTTGTAAGTTTAGCTACTCCTTAACCACTTAATACTATATCTGTTATCAGTTTTAAAATTATGTGATGAGCCCTGAAGTCCATTGGTTGCAAGTTTGAGACTTCATAAATAAGTATTTACTAAGTGAACAGTATTTTAATAAGTTTGGTTGAATATTGGTTTGTAGTCACAAAGCTGTGTGTAGAGTGCGGGTGAGCAACAGTGGTGTACTTGTGAGGTGGTGGTAAAAATGTGTCTCTAAATTTAAAGTACATTCCCCAGGTGGTGTACTAAATGTCCTGTGTATAGTGAATATTTTTTAGGTGATAAGAATTGCACTTAACCGGCAGCATTTTCTTTGTAATGTGTAAGATAGTTAGAAGTTTATGACTTCTGCGGGACATTGTTGAGGTACTGTGAAGACTGGAAGTAAATTTGTGTCTGTAAAAGCATTGTGTGCACAGAATATCTTGGCAGTTGTAGATGTACATTGAACTATTCGTAATTGCTCCAGAGAAATCTTAATTTTACCAGTAGAAAAAAACAGATGCAGACTTGTTTTTAAAAGTCCTTATTTCTAGCCTTTAACCATCCAGTTAATAGGAAAGGAATAACTTTATTTTTTATTTATTTTATTTTTATTTGAGTAGAGTTGACACCGTGTTGCATTAGTTTCAGGTGGACAACATAGTGATTCATTTACCTGTGCTCACCACAAGTGTAGCTCCCATCTGTCACCATACAGTGCTCTTAAAATATCGTTGACTGCATTCCCTTTGCTATGAGAAAGGAATAAATTTTGCATTAAGCTTGTTTAAAACATAGGACATTCAAGCCAGTATGTTAGATTTATTTTTCTATTCTTGTGCTGCAGTAACAAAAAGAAAGCCGTAAAAAGTCAAAACATTGAGGAATTTACAAAACAGGAGCTTTTGTAGTTTTTTTTTTAAAGCATTTACCTTCAAACTGATTATACCAGATGTATGTTAGATATTTGTTTTATGAAATACCAAAACAAGATATTCAAGTCAGGCTTGAATATCCATATGAAAACATGGGATACTGACTTTATTTATTTATTATTTTTTTATTTTTTGGATACCTAGAGCTATTCACTTAGGTTTAATTATAGCAATTCTGTGGTTTCTTCACATGTACTGTGTCTTTGTCCATAAAATGAAATATTTTGTAATTTCAGTGTTAATTTCATGAAAAGATATGAAGAAACCTCATCATTTGAAATAAATAGGCAAATTTTAAATGAGTGTCACATATAAATAGGTTGTTGAGTGCATATTTTCTCTTTAATTTAAAAAAGTAATGTTTATTTATTAAAAGGAGCCTCGGTAGAATGTTAATTGTGATATGTTCTTTAATAAACCCTGTTTTAAGACCTCAGTTATATATACTAATAATTAGGATATTAAAATATAGTTCCCCCCATTTTTATTTAGATTCTTGTAAAATAAAAGCTCAATCAAGGTATGGGGGGTGGCCTGCATCTATGTGTTTATCTGGCAAGTAGAGTCCATTTGCCAAGGTAGGTCTTCTTCTTTCTGGAAAAAGGGGACCTTTTTTGCAGCAAGAAATTTAAGGTTACTTTGGGGAAGGAGGGCAGTGCTACTTCGTCTGTAACATGTTTTTAAAAGTTATGATTATGGATTTTGGGTTGTTTTCTGTCTTTTAAAAATATCTTTCCCCTTAGCTCTTATATTAAGGGAAATCCCTCTCTTTCCTACAGGGCTGTGAAGTAACGAATGGGTAGAGTTTACATTTAAGCACGCCAGTGTCTGCCCAGTTTCTTAATGTGTACATTTGTTTTCCTTTTTAGTGATTCTTTGTTCTTAAAATGCTACTAGAAAACATAGATCTTCCTAGTGCCTTTGAACTTATACTGTAGTTTGATTAATTTAAATCATTAATAACTTCAGTAGGATTATTACAATACTGTATAGTGGCCAAAATTGCATATCTTATATTGTTTGTTAACATTAATTTTAAAAGCCACACCTTCATTGTATTTTATGTATAAATTGTATTTGTTCAAGTTGTATATATTGATATTGTATGTATACAGGCAGCATGGTTAAGTTAGAAATAAAAATCTTTACCTTACATGTATAGTGGTGGTCTGCTTCTTTTCCTGAACTGTCTGGTGTTTATGTCCATCCTGATATTAGCAAGTGTGGTCTTTGTGCTTGGCATCTGAATTTTGGATGGTTGAGAGATCCCTGTGTTATTTTACACCCCAAACATTTCATGTTGTGAGTCTTGACACAGAAATCATTATGAAACACAAACCTGGGAGAAAGGTTTTAAAATGTGCTTCTTCTGGGGCGCCTGGGTGGGTCAGTGGTTAAGCGTCTGCCTTCAACTCAGATCATGAACCAGTCCTGGGCTCCTGAGTAGCTCATTCACTTAGGCATCCCACTCTCAATTTTGGCTGTCATGATCTCAAGGTCATGAGAACAAGCCCTGTGACGGGCTCCATGCTGGGCGTGAAGCCTGCTTAAAATTCCCTTTCCTTCTCTTTCTGCCCCCCACCCACCCTGCACTCTTTCTCTCTTAAAAAAACAAACTTATTTTTACCAAAAATATTTTTATCCAAATTTTGTTATCCTTTTCACTTGGTATTTGAAAACAGAAACTTAAAGAGGCGTGTATGTAAAATGTGTCTGACTAAAAGGTAAAAGGAGACATTTCTTAGTGCTAAGATACCTAGATCTCTTTCAGAAAATTTTAATGAGCTTAATCTGCAAAACAAAACATTGCTTGAATTGTTGTTAATCATGTATTCTTGTAACAGATGTTTGTTAATTAGCAGGCTCCGTCCTGGGTGGCCTTAAGGAAGTCCCCGGCAGGCACTGTTTTGATTCGTCAGCAAAAAAATGTGCTTTTTGCACTAGAGACTCCTCTAGCCCTCTTGGGACTTGCTCTCTTCCTTTTCCCAACTGCTAACTTAGGTCACACTCCTACAGTGTGTGGAACACAAAAACAAGATGAAAGGCCTGCCATGGCCTAAGCAAGAGAATAAATAGTGCCGCCTTCGCATCCTCTGCCCATCCTCCCCAGCTGGGTTTTGGAGCTCCGACACTTTCACCAAGCTATACCACTAAGGCGTGCCTGCAGGAAACGCGTGTGGTCGGGATGCTGCCGAGGACATTGTCTGTCCCAAGGAAGACCCTGGAGAAATCTCTTTAAAAACCAAGCACAAAAACAAAGCAAAAAACATAGCCCAGGACTTGCCTAGGGGACCGCAGTTAGCCAGGGCTTGCCGGAACAGTTCTGAAGCCACAGCCTAAACTTAAAGTGTGTTGGAGGAACCTCTAAACACATTTGTTACAACAGTAGTTGAACGTCTCATTCTTAGGCTGTTTCATTTGCAAAGCAAATCAGATCTTCAGTCCTCCTTCAGAAGTTGAACAACTGTGTGGGAAAATGATTATGAAGAGGCTACTTCAAAAGAACCTGTTTCCTCTCAGCATTTATCTTGGGCTTCCTGTGACCCAATCTTCAAGTTACTTTTATCAACGTTATCAGAACATCACTTTGCCTTACCCAAACACGTTTATGGCTCTGACTAAAGAATATGACAGATCACACATTCTTCCACACCTGCTCCCCTCCCCCACCCCTTTTCAGAGGGCTGGGGAAATTTTAGTTTCTAATCAAAGGCTTTATTTCTCCAGTGGTACAAAGGAATTTAACTGGGACTTTACAACTGCATAAAATATTTCTCAGAGTTGATGCTAATCTTAGTGAGAGGATATTGCCCAACCCAACCTAAAAGTATCAGAGTCATTACAGAAATATTATGTTGGCCTTGATTTCTACTCCATCACGAATTGTGCCACTCCGTCACTCATGTCTTCTGTATTTACTGTGTGCCTACGCAGTAGGTGCCCACACAGTACTGGGTAGGAGGTCTTTACGATGCTCACAGCCTCCCGCACGAGGGAGAGGGGACCCTGGAAGTGTGAAAGCCAATGCAGCACACTGAGGGCTGTCATTCAGGGGTGGGAATGGTGACGGCCAGGACTTGGTGTTCTTCCCGAGCAGCTAAGATGGTATCTAGCACATATCTACCTGACCACAAGGTCAGAAGAGGCTTCTTCCCAGGGAAAGTGCTTTTGGAGATGTCGCAACAAATTGGGTAAAGCATCCCAGGCAGCAGGAGTAACACAAATCTGCCTTGCCAGGGGCACAGGTCAGATGTTGGATGTAGAGCAGAAGGCCATTGGGACATACGAGCCTAAAAAGCAGAGCGATAGGCCAAGACCCTATTGTGAAAGAGTTTTCCGTAGGGAATGGGAAGTCACAGAGGGATTTGAAGTGGGTCCCTCACATCATTTGTGTTTTAGAGAAACAGCTTGTGGAAAGGCCATGAAGGGGTACCTAGATGGGGGCTGAGACAGTGGAGGATGTGCACACCTGGGCCCTGGAGGCTCGCTTGGCCCTGAGCCAGAGGAGCCCAGTGCCCTGTCTTCTCAACTGGCTCCCTCGTTCTCCTTACTCAGGTTGCCTTGCAGGTAGCCAGGTGTGCGGCCAGACCGCAACACATGAGATAATGGTTCTGTTTGGTTTAACGCTGGCCAGTAGGAAATAAGGAGCAGAGAGCCGAGCGCTTGAAGTGCAGCTGGGAGAAGTTGACTGGAAGGCTGGATGAGAAGCACTGCACTGTGGAGAACTGAGGAGAAAATGTCTGAGTGCTCGGGGCAAACCCAGTTCTGGAAATGCTGGGCATGACAGTGAACTAGAGTCTAGTTCTCCACCTGGAAGTGGAACTCCAGCTGGAGCTGATGACTTGAACCAAGGAATCCACTCCAAGAGCAGAGGAGGTATGTGCCTTGGTCCCCGTGGGAGCCGGTAGGAACTGAGGGGCCCACCTTGTGTGCTGTTAGGCCAGATGCACTGTACTACGTGACAAAGGTGCCCACTGCCCTCCACCCTGAAGGGCCCCATTCTCAGATGATTGGGGCACCCTGAGAGGCCCACCAAGATGACACGTAGGGAAGGGTCACTGGCGTGGGTCAGGTAGAAGCAACAAGAGCCTCTCCCCACCTATGCATTCCCAAATGTGGTCCAAGAATGCTTTAATAAAAGACATTCAACCATAGATTTGAGTGGAACATGTTTTCTTTCATTCATTTTTTTATTTTTATTTTTATTTTTTAAAGATTTTATTTATTTGACAGAGAGAAACACAGCCAGAGAGGGAACACAAGCAGGGGAGTGAAAGAGGGAGAAGCAGGCTTCCCGCTGAGCACGGAGCCCAATTTGTGGCTCAATCCCTGGTCTCCGGGATCATGACCTGAGCCGAAGGCAGTCGCTTAACCAACTGAGCCACCCAGGCGCCCCTCATTCATTTATTCAGTGTTTCTTAGCTACTAATGCCAAAGATATAGTACGTTCATCGTTGGCAAAAGGATGGATGGATGGCTGAGGGCAGGGACGGAGTGGTTCAGATGTCTTTGTGCTTCACTCAGGCCTGGCAGAGGCACGTCCGTCCCCTTCCCCCTGAAGCATTGGCTGCTTCCCAGTTTCATAAGTGAATATGCTTAAATGACAACTGTCTCACTTAATCCCCTTTTGTTATTTTTATGTGTGTCCTCAGTTCATTACTCTTGTTCTCTGGGTACAGTCAAGGGCTTATGTTTAGGTGTTTCCATGCAGAGCCCAGAACCACCTGTCCGGAAGTAAATAGAAATGTTAGTTGCATCTTAACCATCGAAACTAAGCTTATGACAGACCTGCCTGGAGCCTGCCTGTCCTTCCGATGGCCCTTTCTAAATCTTTCTTCCCAACAGTCTTTCCTTTTACCATCCTGGCCTCGTACACAAATATAACCCACAACTCATATCCTGTGGCAGACTACAGCTCATATTAGCCATTGAATGCAAATGAGTTTCAATCAAAGAAGAAAGGAAACAAAAGTTTTCAGCGCGGCCTTAGAAGGCTCCATGACTCTCTTAGTTACTTGCTGCCCTTGGCATGCTGGTATTTTATGTGGGCAGGGTGAAACTGGCTGTGGTCAGGGTGAGAATTTAAGCTTTTGATTTGTTCCCTTATTTTGAAAGGGTTAAAAAGATGTTACATGTTTTGGTATAATTTTGGTACTAGTATTAATTTTTGTCACACACGTGTAAGCGAGGATGAAATGCGAGCGCTCATTCACTGTTATTTGATCCATATTCTTGCAGAGAGCATGACTTCAAAAGTCACGTTTCAACAACTTGCCACTGTTTGTATGTACCCTTTAAAGTAAAAAAAAAAAACAAACTCTATTAAGATAGATACTGTAAGTATAATTATATACTATCAGATTGATCTTTCTGAAGTATACAATTAATTCAGTGGTTTTTAGTGTGCCCAGAGTTACAGAGCTGTCACCGTTATCTACGATGAGAACAATTTCCTCTCTCCCAAAAGAAGCCCTGTGTCCATTAGGAGTTGCTCCCTATTCCTCCATTCCCCCCAGCCCTGGCAACGAGTAGTCCACTTTTTACCTCTATTTTTTTCCTCCAAATTTTTATTTAAATTTCAGTTAACATATAGTGTAATTTTGGTCCCAAGCGTTTAGTGATTCATCACTTAAAATACACAGTTCTCATCCCAACAAGTGCTCTCCTTAATGCCCATCGCCCATCTGGCCCACTCCCAGCCCCTCCATTAACCCTCAGTTTGTTCTCTGTAGTTAAGAGTCTCATATGGGTTGCTTCCCTCTTTTTTTCCCTTCCCATGTTTCTCTGTTTTGTTTCCTAAATTCCACATATGGGTGAAATCATACAGTATTTTTCTTTCTCTGACTGAGTTACTTTGCTTAGTATAATATGCTCTAACTCCAACCACATCATTGCAAATGGCAAGATTCCATTCTTTTTGATGGCTGAGTAATATTCCATTATAGCTCTATATCTGTACAAATATGTCTCTATAGGTATAGAGATATAGATATATCTTTGACTGAGCCAAGTGTTTGCAATATTCATCTGTATTGTAGCATATATTGGTACTTCATTTCTTTTTACTGCTAGGTAGTATTTTGTTGCATAGGAATACCACACTTTGTTTAGTCTTTTTTTTTTTTTTTTAAAGATTTTATTTATTTATTTGACAGAGAGAGATCACAAGTAGGCAGAGAGGCAGGCAGAGAGAGAGGAGGAAGCAGGCCCCCCCGCTGAGCAGAGAGCCCGATGCGGGCCTCTATCCCAGGACCCTGAGATTATGACCTGAGCTGAAGGCAGAGGCTTTAACCCATTGAGCCACCCAGGCGCCCAACACTTTGTTTATTCTTTGATCAGTTGATTGATATTTGGGTTGTTTCTACTTTTTTGCTCTTATGGATAATGCTGTGATGAACATTGGTATAGAGATTTTTGTGTGGACATAAGTTTTTAGTTTTGGGGGGGAGATAGCTAGGATTAAAATTTCTTAGGTCATATAGTAACTGTGTTTAACCTTTTGAGAAGCTGTCACACTATTTTCTGAAGTGGCGGCACCATTTCCCTGTCACACCAGCAATATATGAGGGATCCAACTTCTCCACATCTTTGCCAATATTTGCTATTGTCTATCTTTTTAACTTTAGTTCTTTAATTTTTAAAAACATTTTCTCATTTATGTCCATGGTCACAGACCTAACATGGAAAGCCAACAGTCTTGCTTTCACTGATCCTTATTCCACGTCTTACTCCCAACAAACCACCTTCCCTTTTTTGTTTGCAGTTTTTGTGGTGGCTACTAGCCTAATTCTAAAACAAACATTTCTCAATTCACTTACTATGGGCATTTTTTTCCTGCTTTTTGTCATGAAAACTTAAAAACGTGCATAAAAGCACATAGCACTATTAACTCCCATGTACCCATTCCCAGCTACAACAGTCATCATCTAATGACCTCTCTTTTTTTTTTTTAAAGGTTATTTATTTATTTATTTGACGGAGAGATCACAAGTAGGCAGAGAGGCAGGCAGAGAGAGAGGAGGAAGCAGGCAGGCTCCCTGCTGAGCAGAGAGCCCGATGTGGGAATCGATCCCAGGACCCTGAGATCATGACCTGAGCCGAAGGCAGAGGCTGTAACCCACTGAGCCACCCAGGCGCCCTAATGACCATTCTTGCTGACTAGTTTTTGATTTTCCAACGTTAGATATTATGTGTTTAATTTCCCTATTGAAAAGTCAGGGTTTATCTCATCTATCCTACCCCTTCCATATTTTTTATGGTAAATTACTTTTAGACCTTGTATTATCTGTGTAGTTTTGAATACTTAAATCTCTTGTTTTTATTCCAGCATCCTTAGACAGTATTGTCCAACTAAGCCCTTCCCCAAGTGAGCTGGGGGTATCTGTATCCTACCTTTCTTTCCTTTTGCTTTTACCTGTCAACCATTTTCAGCTGTACTTTTCTTTTTTAAAGCCTTTTGATTTTTTTATTGCTCAAAAGCTTTATTTTTTTTATTTAGCTTTCTGACTCTGTGCTTGTGCCTTCAACACTTTGGCAATGATTTTCTGCCCCTTCATAAGTAAAGCACGCTTGATCCTGTCACGGACACGCTGAGCACACATGGAACAACCATAGGCCCTGCTGCCGTGTTTCCTCATTTTAGACAATCTCATAAGGACTGTAAGGTCCTTCTCGAACTCCTCCAAGTCGGCCCGGGCACACACCGCATGCAGATTTGGTGCTTTCCCAACCTTCTTGGTATAAAGGTAGACGAGCTGTGACGGCCTGTCAAACGCTGGACCATTCTGAATGCCTACAGATGCTGTCCCCGGAAGAGGCAGCTGGACATTTTGTAGGCATCAGGTTGATAACATTCACAGTCTCTTCTCTAATTACAGCTAAGTTGTCTGTGCTTTGTCTACTGGTTGGTTCTAAGACTTGAAAATCAAGGGAATTTGCATTATCAGGACTTTAAATCTTGTTCGCCGCAGAGCCATGTAATGTGCTGGGGTTCCATTGCCCACCAGCCCCCACCCCCGCCACCGACTCAGGGTGACAACTCTGTGCCAGTGGGGGAGGATTGTTCCAGGCGTCCAGTTAACATCTTTCTTTTAAATTCAGCATTAGTTTGTAGTTAGTGGTACTCATGGACCCACTCTGCACACTCTTCTATCATGTACGTCTTGTGTGACCTTGTATTCCTTAATCATTTTGTGCATTACATCCCTGTCTGGAAGGGAAACTCCTTGAGAGGCAACAGTCTTTCTTTTTTTACTTCTATACCAATTTTGGTTTCTTAGTAAATTAAATTGGTTTCCCCAAAAGTTGTCCAGTAAATATAGCCAATGCCATTGAAGTGACACCACACTGTTAGATTCTGCATATACTTTATTTTATAATTTATAAATATATAAATACTTTTAAAATAAAGCTATTAAAAACTCATAAATTAAAATTTCAGCTTTAGTGCCTGTAGTATTTCCTTTGCATGATCACTTTTAGCCTTTCCAAGAAGTCTTTCAGTGTACTCTTCTTGACTTCTTTCACCGAACAGGTCTGCAAAAGAAACATTTCATTGGCTTGCATCGCTAAGTCACTGACTGTCTTTCATGCTTGTCCACTTGGGTCAAGCCTTCTCTGGCACTTGCCACCCAGATGGTTCTTTCCAAACAGGCTGACTGGGAGTATATCTCTGCCACGAGGTCAGCACGGTTTGCTGGTCTTCTGTGTGTGCTAATAAACTCCTAGAAATGGCTACTAACTGTGTACTTGGGGAGGTGCCGCAGACTCTGGAGAGATGTGCCACAGCTAGCTCTGCCTAAGGGTCTCACATGAGGGGGAAGCTCAGACCTGCCTGCTGCCATGCTAGGCCTTCTGCAGGGCCACCTGGACTGTGGAGACAGAAGTTCATTCCATTAGCCCTCCTGCCCATAAGTAGCAACCCTCCAGCTTTTGATAGCACCTTGGGTAGAAAGGGTTGCAGGTAACTGCAAGTCGCTGCTTCAGTCTAGACCTCAGCTCTGTCAGTTTATTAATTACATTGCTTAGAATGAACTACTTCATATATAAAAGCTTCAATTTCCTCCTTTGGTAAATGGGGACAATTGTGCCTACTTTATGGGATAAGTAAAAGTATTAAAACAGGGAACAAGTGCACTATTAGGTCCCTATTCCTTTATTTTATTTTCTTTTAAAACTCAGGTGACAGGCCCAGCAAGGGGATGGATGTCCCCAGTTCCTCCACTTGGCACACTGGATAACATCTCTCCTGGGCTCCCCTTCTTCCCCATACTATCAAATCTCCCCTCTCCACTGGATCATTCACTGGTGTATTAACATGCTGGGTATATGCCCCGCCTCAAAAGAACTTCCCTTACTCACTCCAGTCCTTCATCTCTTGTTCCATTTCTTTGCAGTCTAATAGCAAAAAACCTCAAAAGAGTTTACTCCCTGTCCCTTTCTTTCCACTCCTCACTGGTATTCTCTGTGGAACCCGCTCCAGTCAGGCTATCATTCCAGATCACTGGCTGTTCTCATCTTCATCTAACTCGATCTTTCAGTAGATTTGACACATTGGATCCCTCCTTATTAAGAATTTCTTCATTTGCTATCTGGAGCATCACACACTCTTCAGTTTCCTCCTTCCTCACTGGCTACTTCTCAGTCTCTTTTCCTGGACCTCTTCTTCCTGACCACTGTATGTGAGCGTGCTTCTGGGCTCAGTCCTTGGATCGCTCTGTGTCATTCAGATCTAGGACTTTAACATTTCTGAGGACTCTTCATTTTATATCACAAGTTCTGATCTCTCCCCAAAGCCTCAGCTTTTTGTACAATCTCAGCATCTGCCCTTGTCTATCCAAGAGGTACCTCACACTTAGTATTGATCCAGCCCTGCTTTGTGCCCAGTTTTCTGGGCACCAGCCATCTCCCAAGAGACTCAGCCTGGGAACCAAGAGGCCAACTTTTACTCATTTCCTCACCACTCACAATGGGTCTTCTGGCTCTCTTTTTAGTTATATCCCAAATCTAACAACTTCTGTTACTTCCAGTCTGTTGAAACTACTATTAGCACCAACCTGGATTACTGTGATGGCCTCCCAGTAGGGCAGGTTGCTTCTGTCCTTAGCCCTAGTCAGTTTGTTTACCACACCAGCCAATGTGATCATTTTAAATCACACAAATCAGACTGTAGTCTCTGTTCTGCTCAAAACCCTGGGGTGAATCCTGCCATACTTGGGGATAGAATCCAGAGACCATGTGTAATCTACTAAAATCCCCTTTGCTCAATCTGATCTAGCCACCCTGGCTTTCCTACTGATCTTTGAATACTTGAATCTCATTTCTACCTCAGGGCCTTTGCACAGCTATTTCCTCTGCCTAGAATGTTCTTTTCCCAGTTAGTCATATAGCCTGCTCCTTCACTTAATTCAAATATTTGCTCAAATGATGTCACCAGCTTTCAGCCTTCTCCCTCATGACCGGTATTCTTTATTCCTTTATTTTTCTTCATAGCACTTATGACTGCTGGACATAATAGTACATGTTTGTTTGCTTTCTAACTCCCCTACAAGAATATTCTGTGAGAGTAGACATTGTATCCCCAGTGTCTAGAACAGCACCTTGCGCTCATAGAGCCTTAACAAATATTTGCGGAGCCAACGAATGGGTTGATGAATCAAGGGTATTCAACTCTTAAGGAGGAATGGTTAGAAGTTAGGCTGCTGTCTGTCTGGAGCCAAGTGGTCAGTATGATTCAGCTTACCATGTTTGCCATTTTCCTGAGGTTCCTGTGAAGTCCTCCGAGGAATCTGTTTGAGCAATTGTGTGTAGAGAGCTGCTGAAGCACAGTTGCAGCCCTGCAGAAGATTTCCTTATCGCTTGGGTCCTAGAAAGAGAAATGCCACAGTTAGCCATGCACCAGCTCTATTTGGAACATGGAAGAGACTGTTTTCCTTGTGACTGCTTCTTTTCAGGAGGACAAGCAGAGAAAGTGTTTGCTCACTGTGGATCAGGCATTCAGATATTCTTTTTTTTTTTTTTTTTTAAAGATTTTATTTATTTGACAGAGAGAAACACAGAAAGGGAACACAAGCAGGGGGAGTGAGAGAGGGAGAAGCAGGCTTCCGGCCGAGCAGGGAGCCCGATGTGGGACTCGATCCCGGGTCTCGAGGATCATGACCTGAGCCTAGGCGCCCCCCAGATATTCTTGAAATGTGAATTAAGGCTGCTGGTCACAGTAAACCGCCTCTCCCAGTTACCTACAAATACAGGAAACTTCTCTTTTCCCTTGGATGGTTTTGCTGAAAGGCCACCTGAGTAAAGGCACTCAGCTTAGTAAATGACAGATGGGGTTTGAGTCTTGAACCATCGGTCTGCCTATGATCTATGTCAGTTTCTCTGTACCATGCAAGCCTATATGAGCTCGTCATTAGATTATGCTCTGTCTCATTGCTGTAAGGTTTTAAAGGCCAGGTTTCCATGGAAATCCTACATGCTTAATGAATAAATGAGACCCATCCTGTGGCCTAGACATTGGTGCTTTGAGCTGCCCTCTCTATTTAGCTTGCCCCATGGTGGGAGATGGCAGTGTGTGCAAAGCTCAGGGTCCATGTGAAGAGATGAGACATCTGCCCATACAGCTGGAGAGGTGTGCCAAGATTAGGGATAGGTGTGAAATCAGAGGAAGTTTCTGGGAGAGGATGTGATTGAGCTGGGCTGTGGACACAGCTTCCAGAAGAGGCCTTTGGCCTAGGAGGTGCAGTGTCAGAACTTCCACGGAAGGCCGGCAGCCCAGATGTGTGTCTGGCCACATGGCTCTTCCTGGAGACATTTGGGCCTTAGAAGAGGGAATGTAGAGGTGGGAAAACAGCTCTTTTGGGGAACCTGGGAGAGGTATTGTGACTCAGTCTGAATTGGGCCTAATGTGCCCTCCCACTTTGCACTGAAGAATGAAATGATGGAGTGTGGAGAGCTGTCTTAGCTTGAGCCCGATCCAGCTCAGATCAAGCTGTCTCCAGCCTCTGTGAGGGCATGCTTTAGTCTCTTGCCACCTAAAGTGTGGTCCAGGAAGCAGCAGTGTGGACATCACCTGGGAGCTTGTTAGAAATGTGGAATGGCATGCCTGGCTCCTAGACCCCTTGAGTCACAGTGTGCATTAACATAAACTACCAGGAGATTTAGATGAGAAGTACTGTCGGGGCAATTTTTAAAGTTCTTGCATATTTTTTCTGATTATTAAGGTAATCTATGTTTACCACAAAGGCAATATATATTCAGCAAAAATGCATTCACTCAATCCCACCAGCCAGAGATAACTTGATATCTTGATAAATATCTTCCCATTTTATAAATACTTTTTGAAAAACAGGGACCAACTGTTGATACTCTTTTGTAGCCTTTCAAAACAATACATGTAAGTCATTCAATAGTATATAAGAACATGGGATTGAGAGCTGCATGGAGCATGGCATATTTGTACCACAATTGGGTAATATGCCATCGTTGCAGTTTTTGCTTCTGTAAAGTAAAGTGGTAGTGAGTCATCTGTGTAAATCTTTGTATTCATCTCTAATTTCTTTAGGCTAAATTCTAGAAGTACATTTCATATTTCAGGGGTTTTTCCAGGAAGATCTAGACCTAGACTGAGGTATTAGAACCCTAGACTACAAAAGCTTCCCTGTTCCCTTGTGGGTCTTGGTGGCCCATTGGCAAGGCCTTTGGAAGGGCACATGCTTAATGAGCCAGCCAAGAGCTTTCCTGGGCTGATTGTAGTTGGAAATTTAAGAGCAACACCAGTATCTCCGGGTTGTAAGAGTCAAGAAACCCCCATCAGTCTCCATATCTTTGGAAACTTAATGGGTGAGCAGAGGTGGTAAAGCCATGGGGAAGGCAGACACTGGCTATTGTATGCACGTCTAGGCAGATAACTGTGCTGCTGGAGAGAGAACAGTGAGGTTCAAGAAGACCAAAAAGAGGGCGCCTGGGTGGCTCAGTGGGTTAAAGTCTCTGCCTTCAGCTCCGGTCATGATCTCAGGGTCCTGGGATCGAGGCCCACATTGGGCTCTCTGCTCAGCAGGGAACCTGCTTCCTCCTCTCTCTGCCTGCCTGCCTCTCTGCCTACTTGTGATCTCTTTGTCAAATAAATAAGTAAATAAATCTTTAAAAAAAAAAGAAGACCAAAAAGAGAGGAGCCCCTTTGCTTATTTTTTCATCAAAATCTCATGAGACTTTTCTAAAACTTTGGCTTGGAGCCTAGAAATTAAATTGCCTCAGCTTTAAGTATATGGCCTTATAATGCAGGAAGGCACCTTCTAGACAGGTTTTTCAAAGGGTTTTCTAAAGGCAATTAGGATAAAATAGGCATTGAAAAGAGTGTGAATCAAATGGAAAAACTTTAAAAGAATAAATTCTCAAGACAGTTTTTGTGAAGATCTCAAAGTTTGAGTTCCTTTGGAATTGCAGCTGTAGGATCGAACCCTGTACGGATGGCTGGCATCAGCTCGTCCAGCTTTCCCTGCCTGAGGGTGTCCCACCTAGCTCAGGGGGCACACTCGGACTTTGCAATTAAGGACTGTTGGGAAAAAGGGACTGAAATGGGGAACTTAGGCCTATGCTAGCAAGAAGCTCAGCACTCATGGGAACATGAGCAAAGGGGTAGAACAGCATTTAGGGCTTCTTCTGTGCAGAGACACTGTTAGATTTCTAACATGGTCCTTGACTAGCTTCACTCAGGGCCTTAAACATCCGGTCGTCATTGTGTTGTACTCATTATCCCCACCTCAGCCCAAATTTAGCGAGCCAGTGCTCTATTTAAAAAAAAAAAAAAAAAGAGGATTTGAGGGTTGGTATAGAACTCTGAGGAATCATGGAATCAAGTTCTCTTTTGAAAGGAGGAAATACTTCCCACTAATGGTCCACGCAAAAATCCATCACAGACCCAGCTTGCTTGTTTTCCACTTTGTTCTTTCTCAGACCTCCTTGGTTTCAGACATACTGGACAGGTATTGCCTGAAGTCCAGGACTCAGTTCTGCACTGTCTTTCCAGCAATTCCAAGAACAGGATCCCACCTGACTTGGAGATAATAGAGGTCTTGATTCTCCCCAAAGAAAGAAAACTGATACATTGGATTTCAGAAAAGTGTCCTTCTTTGGGAACATGAAGAAGTAACTTTTCCTGCCACATACCACCTTGGTGGGTTTTGAAAATAACAGCCTTTCCTTATTCTGTAATATCTGTAATATTCCTTATTCTGTAATATCTTTCCTTATTCTGTAATATCTTAGAGGAAAAGAAAGAATGGAAGAAGGAGATTGGTAATCCAGGAGGAAGAGAAGCACTTTGAGGAAAGCCTGTGAGACAGGTAGGAGGAAAGGAGAATGGTGGGGACTCGTTTCAGCAGATGCCTACCCATGCGGTGAGGGGCCTGTTTGATAACTGATGAAGAGGACGGCCACAAACAGCAGCAGGGGCGTGCGGCCTGGCCTGCGCCTCAGTGAGGATGAGACTGGCCTGGTCTTCCAGAGCTGGCACGGACTGGAGTCACAGAGAGGTGGCTCTTTTCCAGCCACCAGCCCCTGCTTAGAATTACTGCTCCTCTCTAGCCAGGTTTTGCCTTTAACTAAGAGTTATATCATTTTACAGTAACCCTTTCCACTAACTCCAGAATTGGATTCCAACCAACTTTCAAAATCACTTTCCTATCTTCATATGTGGAAACTGAGGCACAGACTGGCCAAAGGCCACATAGCTAGTTAATGGCATAACTGTGGCTAAAGTCAGAAACTGTGACACTTGGAGACACTTGGCACATTGGGGCCCAGCCCTTAGCTTTGGTAGCGCCCTCCGGGCAGCGTGGTGCCATCTGGAAACCCAGGGCGCAGCCCACTGGACTCCTGGCTATTTCCTATGTCTATAAAATGTTAATACATGGTATTTATGTATTATATAATTCTATACATATATGAAACAGGATGAGATTCTAAAGGACAAAATTATATGATATTAAAGAATCTGATACATTAGGCATTACCATTATATAATATATATGATTGTATTGGGATATTACGTAGTATTGTCCATCACATTCCTAGACTAATCTTTAATGAGGTGTGATGGTCCAGACAAAGCCTGAGGAACAGTTCTCACAGAGTAGGGCAGGTGCATCCTGCGGCCCGGGTGCTGGGCTTTGGCTGCGCTAACCTACGCTGCTGCTCTCCCGGCCACTCCGTCCCTGCTAGTCCGCATGGAAAGCAGGCGGTTAGGAGACCATTGGCAATTTGAAGCTTTGGGTTTTTCATTCTCAGTCTTGTGTTTCCATGAAAACAGGAACTGATGTGCACAAACCTATTGACATGGCTGTAGTCATATGTTTGTCAGAGAAAATGCACTATCAGCTGTCAAATCTGTCTCCTCCCACTAAAGATAGAGGGGCGGGGGTGAGACGGAGCCGGAGGCAGAAGGGCGAGATGCCCAACGCCAGGGATGTGTGGGACCCCACACGGCCAGGCAGTTCCGGACCAGGTTGGAGGGGGCTTGGCAGGACATTGCAGCCAAGGGTCTCCAGAGCTGCCTCCAGAGCTAGTGAGCTGCTGGGTGACCAGGCTGCAGAAAAGGAGGGGCTCTGGCGATACCTTCTCTGTTGCCATAGGAAGTCTCTTAGACAAAATGAAAGCTCCCTCGACCTGTAATCTCCATATCTCTTCTTGTGACACCATTTGGTTTTTCAGAAATGTGCGGACCGGAAAAACTCTCCTTCAACAAGCATTTATTGAGTACCTCCTGTATTCCAGGTACTAGGCTGGGATATAGGAGTTAAAGAGGAGCTTTTCCTTGACCAGGATTTGAATCAGGATCACAAAAATCCAAGCTTTCCGTTACACATCCTCTAAATCAAGTGAAACCAGAAACACTAAAACGCTTGGGAGTGAAGATCAGAACTCTCATTCTTAAAAACATCTAACTAACACCTTGTAGTTAATTTGGGTCTGTTCACTTTCTGTTAAAAAAAGAAAAAAATTTCTTGTTCGAACACCTGTGGATGCCTTTCCTCTCCCAATTCACTCATGTGACAAAGTAGACCCTGGGACAGCTCTTACCTTTGGATCAGCGAAGATGTCAGTGACGGTCAGCTCCATGCATGAGTCCTGGCCCGGAATGAGAGGACAAGAGACAGAGTCACTTCCAACTCAGCAGGGGCGTCCTGGCCAGGCAGCTCTCCCTCCCTCCAACCAAGCAGACTTCCTGGGATCCCTCAGGACAAGAAAGGTCCTGCAGGGAACTCTCCACTCTTCCCCCTGTCTGTCACCAACCGCCAACCACCAGCTTCTCTGGAAGCTGTGTTGTTCTTCTCATCGTCTAGGAAGTACCCACGGCATCTCCAGAACACCTGGAGAGATGGTGCCTGATAGCTTACTCACGTTTCTCGCTGTGAGGATGTTCAACGTTTTGATGTTCTCTTTAGTGGCAATACTGAAGTTATGTCCATAGACCAAGGCGCTGGTGAGTGCTAGTAAGCAGACCAGAGTTGGAATCAGTCGGGAGGTGAGACCCATTAATAGATCTCTGTTTGCAGTGACAATATGAGACAAATCAGTTTACTAGGAGAGGCTCACAATGCAATTCTGACAAAGATATCTCTATATATAGATTTAAAATTGCTGAAACTGAGGGAAAATAAGGGAAATTGGAAATTTTCGTTACACCAGGTTGTCAGTCATTTGGGGCCAATCAGCACCTCTCTTCCAGGAGAAAAAATACCTCACAGAAACAGGTAAAATGTTCCTGTGAAATCATACCAATAGGAAAATGAAACCTTTTTTTAAAATTAACTACAAAGTATCAGCATAGGAAATTACACCATAATTTGCTCTTTAGATTAATCTTATCAGCTTGGGGTTGCTGCTGGCTTTTTGTTTGTACAGAAGGAAGAGGCCACAGGTGTCCGAGTTTGTTTTAGTGCAGTCCTCCTGGGGAAAGATAGAGTAATAACAAGAAAGTTTGACTTGAATAGTGTTTCAGCCTAGCTTCTTCCAAGTACAGGTGGCATCTTGGAAACTCTCCTCTTGTGGAAAAGCTGACCTGGGCTGCTTTCTCTAGGTAGAAGGAAAGTAATAGGCACAGACTTTCTCTGTCCCAGCACTCAGGCACACCATTCCTTCTGGTTTAGGACTTTGACAAAAGACTGCTGCCGTCACGTGGGGCTTAAGTCTGGGTCACATCAGGCCCACAGGCCCTTAGCACTGCAGGGGCTCTCGGCAACGCCTGTGTATCCCGAGGGTCAGGAATGATCACTTTGTAAATGGAACTTAAATCCATCCTCAGCCAATTAGGAAAAAGAACCATAATCTTCCTGGTTTGCAAATCAGTTGTCTTTGTCAGTGGCCCACAACCAGCCCTGCTGCCTTAGTCCAATTCCCATGGCCCTGGTGGGTGAGGTCCTCGAGCCCCTTCTGCTCACTCGGGTGGAGCAGGATCCCTGTGGCCTAGCACCGCTCCGCTTCTCACTCTCTATCCCGTCCACTCCCTTCCCCTGCTTTCTGAACTTCCTCTCCCTACTCATTTTCTCAGGTCACCTGGAAAAGATTACTGCTAAGTGATTCCTACACCTTGGGTCTTTTTACAGTGCCTCGCGCTCTGTGAAGGAAAGGATCCAGATAAGTGTATGAGGAAGGCCCTATGACTGTATTTTGGATCCTCCCGCTGTACTGTGGCTCGAGTTTGCCAAACTCAGTGCAATGACTTCTGACACCGACCATGTGGAGTTGGGTTATTCTTCCCAGATTAAGGGTATAACCTCCACAAGACTACCCTCACTTCAGACACCAGCTGCAGATTTCAAAGATTCCCAGTCTGCCCTCACTTTTGGCCTATTGGCTACAAATTCAAAAGTTCACCCTACTCTTTCAGATTCCATCTTTCACCCAAGTGACCCAGAGAACTCGGGAAAGCACAACACATAAGGTCATAGCTGTGTTACAGCAAAAAGATACGGGTATCACCGAGCCAACGGAACAGACAGAGGGTAAGGCTAGGGGGGTCCCAAACAGGAAGCTTCCTTTGTTTTCTCCCCGTCGAGTCAGAACGTGCTGCCTCCCCAACACCCTGATGTGTAATGACCCACAGGGGACTCCCAAGCAGGGCAGCTCACCTGAACTTCAGCGTCCAGAGTTTGACTGGTGTGTTGTTCTGTAGGTGCAATTGATTGGATCATTGGCTCCTCAGTTGATACCACCATGGGCTGCTGGTGATGCTGGTCCCCACCCTGAGTTGCCTAATTAGCATAAACTCTTAGGGCCCCAACAGTCTTACGACTTGGGAAGTCCCAAGGATTTTGGGCTCCTTCCCAGGAACTGGTAACAAAGGCCAACCAAATTCTTTATTCTAGGGGTTTAGAAGTTACCTCCCAAGAGCTGGGACGAAGGCCAGATCTCTCTGGGTAAGTTTTTTGCTTTGTTTTGTTTTAAGAGAGCACGTGGTGGAGGGAGGGGTACAGAGATAGAGAGGGAATCTTAAGTACACTCCTTACCCAGTGCAGAGTCCGATTGATCTCACTGCCCTGGAATCAAGACTTGGACCCTTACCCAACTGAGCCACCCAGGTGCCCCTAAGTATTTTTTTTTAAGATTTTAATTTATTCATTTGAGACTGGGGCAGGGCGGGGGAGAGAGAGAGAGGGAGGGAGAGAGAGATCATGAGCAGGGGAGAGATGGAGAGGGAGAGGGAGAGGCAAGCCAGGAGCCCAACCTCAACCCAAGGTTTTTTTTTTTTGTTTTTTTTTTTT